>ML808990.1:706149-716443 GCA_009831015.1 Picea engelmannii
AGTTAGTACATTAACTTCCCAGGGTCGTAAGTTTTGCATACGATCTCTGTTTAGGGCGCACGATAGCTCGTTGGAAAGGATTGACGAGGAGATTCATTTAAGGGCCTCAATTAGAGCCATTGGAAATCATTGAGGTTCCCAATCGTGAAAAAACATCGTTTAGGCCCTAAAACTGGCCCCATAAGTTAAAAACTGCTAAAAATAGTAAATTGCCAAAATTGCCAGAAAACTATTTTGAGCCAGTTGGAAAAGGTGAGTGGCCACCGATATCCACCTGGATCATCTGAATACATTTATTCATATATGGTATCAAACGACTAGAGGGTTGTAATAACCATGTTAGAAGTGTCGAGTGGAGAACGTATAACCATGGGGGGGCTATAACCAACAAACAAACCTCGTGTGACCCTTATACATGGTGTTTGGTCATGTCCTCAATAGTAATGACTATAGATATAACAAGTAGAATATGAAACTTAGTAAAAACAAACATATATAGGTTATCAATTACCTAGTCTTAGTGGAATAATACTTAGGTTAGCTTTTATAAAAACGATGTATAGTGAAGAACCATATTGTTAAGTATCAAGTTTGTTCAATTATTTATAGTATAAGATACTATAATAAGTTATGACAAGTTGGAGATAACTTTATGTGTAATCATTTAGTTTCTATGGTTTTCTCGTTCATAATAAAATGATGAAAGAATAGGGCGCGTACAACTTCCAAAAAGATGTTTTTTAAAGAGTCATAATGACGTATGGGGAAGAGTTGTATGTAAGTAGGATAGAGACTAGGCCAAAAATAGCATCATTGCTTCAATGGTGGAAATTGACGTTATAAGAGAAGGGGGGTGAAAGCCCCCCTATTCAGGGGGTTGCAGCGTGGTGGAGCCTGTTTATGGGTCCTAAATCCCTTTAGTTCAACAGCATGAACCAAACACCCCATCGAGGCCCAATTAGACTCTGCAACGTTTAATAGTGGAATGGTTCTCCAGATCTTGCGATCCAGCCAATTTAATCGATGGGTTTTTGATGCAGGAGAATCACTCCACCTCGGCAAATGTGCCAACATGCCGACATGCAGACACGCAATGGAGAAAGGGAGAGGCACCGACCCTCCCATTTTTAAATTTTGAATATAATCCTATACGGATTTTTGCGTGTTGTAAGTCTGATAAATGCCAGGCCATGCCTTTGTACAGGTAGTGGTTGGGTTTTCCTTAAATGGTTGCTTGTAGCAGGTCTATATCGTATTCATGTCTAGACATTCATTTATGGAATGTAGTCGTAGAAGTATGGTGTCGTAATTGAGATGGTGATGTCACTAAGGCGGTGGTGAGCATAAGCTCGTAGAGCCCTCGCTTTGTAATTAGGAGACTTGGGAGAGAGAGAGGTCTAGGTAGAGAGGCCTTAAGAAGTCTTAGAATTTCTTAGAGAGATCTTGAGAGAACTGGGGCTTTGTTACAATCCAGTTTTTGTAATCATCTGTATAGACACATGGAGATAATAGAAAAGCAGATTTTCCTACATATCGTGTGTTTATGTGTATGTATGATTTATACGTGTTTATGCATTTTCATGGTTTTGAATGCATAACTGGTGAAGTATTTCATGAGTTTCAATTGTTTCTCGTCTTTGAGTTTCCAAGTGAAAGTTGTGCACATAGTCCGTAAAGAGTGCGTTGACAAAGGTTTAACCTCAACGGAAAGATCAGGAGGGATACTGTTGGACCTTCATCAGCGGAAGTGCAAGGAGTGCACAGCAAGAACTTTGTATCGAGTTCAAAGAGAACCAGAGTTACTGAGGACTCTGTAGAGCTCTGCCAAGTGGGCATTGAGCCGGTGCAAGTGTGCACAGGAAGAACTCTGTGTTGAGTTCGAGAGAGACAGAGTTATTGAATACTATGTGAGGAAAAGCTTTGCAAGGAGTGCATCGAGCAGAAGAATGCCAAGAGGGTGAGAAGTATTTCTTGTTCAAGAAATCCTTCGGATTCTGAGTTTGATGAAATCTTGACAACACAAGGTGTGCGTGGGAGATCGAAATATTCGAAGAGATCAAGCTCAGGAGGAGTAACGCAAAAAATGTGTAGGAGTCGGACTTGTTCTGATTCCATAAGCTTAGAAGAGATAACACTTGCAAGAGAGAAGCAAGACCAAGAATCAGGTTCGTAGGAGGAAGCTCAAAGGCCGAGATATTTGGACGTGGACTAAGTCTTCCAAGTCGAGAGAATTCAAAATCTTAGGAAGAAGAGCGACCATAGCTATCAGATTGGTTGTGAGGAGGAATCTGAGTCGTCAGATTTGAGTTCAAGGAACTGAGGGAGCACAATGGAAAGAACGTATGCCATCCATTGGATCTGAGTAGGGAAGGATGAAAAGTCGTCTGATCAGAGGAAGGTGCACGAGTCTTAATGCTCACATGCACAAGAGAGAGAATATCTCAAGGTTTGAAACCTGATATTCCCAAAGCGCAAAGAGCCGAAGGGCTGGAACAAATCTGGACCGTTGGATCCAGAGGGAATACATGTCAACGAGTCGGAAGATCCAAGGGAAGCCGAAGGTTGAAGTGTTGAAACAGTTGAAGCTCGGAGACGCGAGGGGATCGCAACCATTGATATGAAGAGGACACGTGTCAATAGATTATCAACTCGGGATAAAATCCACAGGAAGGTAGGATTTTGAAATTTGATATTGTCGAAGCCCAGAAATCCGAAGTGATGAGAGTCGTCGATGCAAAGGAGGACATGTGACCCCAGATCTAGAACTCCGGAAGAAAGCAGAGGAGGAAGGGTCCGAGGGACCGGAGAAGATCTTGATCGTTAATCGAAAAGGGAGTCAAAGGGTCATTGATCTGGTTGAGTAGGCCAAAGTCCCAAAGAGGGAACACCACTGTTGATCTAGGGGGATATGTATCAGTAGATCTTCCACTCCGGAAGATATCCAGTCAGTAGTGGTGAGGATTTGAGATTTGAAAGTCCTGAAGGCCGAATTAGCAGAGGAGATCCTGTATACACATTTAAAGGGACAAGTGTCGTAAGATCTTTCATTCTGGAAGATTGCCACACAGAGGTAGCAAGGGATGGAAAAGTTGACATTAAAAATGTAGTGAAATGCTAAAGCGCATTGGGTGTATGAATGGCCCATGAAGAAGAAGGTGAAGTGGTTATTTAAGAGATTGTTGGCTAAAGGACAATGAAGGATGAATGGAAGGTGGATGAGGCATACTGAAAACCTTAGTGAACCAGAGGAGGAACTGATTCACATCTGTGAACCAGGGACTAGGATAAATCTCAGCGACGAGGAGGAGAAGAGATCAAATGAAGATCTCATAAACTGCCAGGTGGGCGGAGATGGACTTTCAAGTTTCCAGGTGAGAAATGGAAAGAGACCATGTGGAGGTCTCATATACTGCCAGAGGAGCAGTGATGAAAGTTCAAATTTCCAAGTGGGCAATGAGATGGGATCGGTTGATCTCATAGACTACCAGTTGGGTAGCAGAAAATTCCCAAATTGGCAGGTGGGTAGAGGGAAACAAATGAGATTGTCTAAAAGTATTGAGAGCTTAGAAGTGATTTCATGTCAACAAGGAGTGCTGATAGGTGGAGATTCATCTGGATTTGTAGACCATGTGAATGAATATGATGACAAGTTAAAAACTTTCACCATCCAAGAAGAGAATCAAAGGAGCATTCGGATTATTGGAGGAATCAAGATATCCATGTCAAACAGCCAAGAAGAGGCCAATGCACATGATGAAAGTGAAACGGAAGAAGAAATACATACAGCAGAAATTGTCGAAGAGGAATAAATGGAGCAGACACTGATGTCTACCCCAGCAGAAAGAGAAGAGCATTCAGAAGGATGGCTCAAAATTTTCAGCCAGGAAGCTGAAACAGAGATGATTGCAGCATTGGAACCTACAGCAGAAAGAGAAGCAGACAACATAGACCTTGGTAATCTGTATGCAGAGTTGGAATCCCTAGAGAGAAGGGTAATGGGGAAAATCTTGCACATCCGACAAGTCAAGTTGGAAACATATGGAGAAGCATACCAGCCCGAGGAACGGTTGGAGGGAGCTGGAGATATAACAACAGGGGAACTAACAGAAGCAAATTTGTCAGAAGGAGAAACTTAGTAGCAACTCAGCGATGGGACTGCAGAACTGAAATTTACAGCAGGGTGGCAAGATAAGGCCACAAGAGATGGGAAAATTCGCAAGGGGGATCAAGTTGATCTACCCACTAATAAAGAAGAGTTTCAGTCAAGAAGACTGCATAATAAGAGCCAGCCACTGAGCAGTTGGACAGGATGATAGAGGAGATCAGGAAGTTGATGTTGAGGTTAGTAGAAGCAATCAGCAAAGGGAAGTTGAGAAGAGGAGAGCCTGCCATAGCAGCAGTGAAGGAGAAGAAGAAGCAGCAGCAGTGACATAGCTGGAGAGGAGCAAGAGGAAAACTCCATAAAAGAGTTTAGGATCCAGGAGGATTTCAACATTGGAAAAGAGAAGCTCATGAGTTGGAGCTCATGTTTTTCCTAGTATTGGAGTATGATGCAGGAGCATCGCTCCACCTCAGAAAATGTGCCAACATGCTGACATGGAGACGTGCAATGGAGAAAGGGAGAGGCACCGACCCTCCCATTTTTAAATTTTGAATATAATCCTATACAGATTTTTGTGTGTTGTAAGGCTGATAAATGACAGGCCATGCTTTTTACAGGTAGTGGTTGGGTTTTCCTTAAATGGTTACCTGTAGCAGGTCCATATCGTAGTCAATTATGGACATTCATTTATGGAATGTAGTCGTAGAAGTATGGTGTTGTAACTGAGACGGTGATGGCACTAAGGTGGTGGTGAGGATAAGCTCATAGATCCATCACTTTGTAATTAGGAGACTTGGGAGAGAGAGAGGTCTAGGTAGAGAGGCTTTAGGAAGTCTTAGAAGTTTTGAGAGAGAGCTTGAGAGAACTGGGGCTTTGTTATAGTCTAGTTTTTGTAATCATCTATATAGACACACAGAGATAACAGAAAATAAGTTTTTCCTGCATATCGTGTGTTTATGTGTATGTATGCTTTATACGTTTTTATGCATTTTCATGGTTTTGAATGCGTAACTGGTGAAGTATTGCATGAGTTTCAATTGTTTCTCATCTTTGAGTTTCTGAGTGCAAGGTGTGCACATAGTCTGCAAAGAGTGCATTGACAGAGGTTTAACCTCAAGGGAAAGCTCAGGAGGGATACCATTGGACCTTCATCAGCGGAAGTGCAAGGAATGCATAGGAAGAACTTTGTATCGAGTTCAGAGAGAACCATAGTTATTGAGGACTCTGTAGATATCTATCAGGTGGGCATTGAGCTACAGAGTTATTGAATACTCTGTGAGGAAAATCTCTGCAAGGAGTGCATCAAGCAGAAGAACGCCAAGAGGGAAAGAAGTATTTCTTGTTCAATAAATCCTTCGGATTATGAGTTTGACAAAATCTTGAGAATGCAAGGTGTGCGTGGGAGATCGAAATCTTCGAAGAGATCAAGCTCAGGAGGAGTAACGCAAAAAGTGCATAGGAGTCAGACTTGTTCTGAGTCCATAAGCTTAGAAGATATAATGCTTGCAAGAGCGAAGCGAGACCAAGAATCAGGTTCGCAGGAGGAAGTTCAAAGGCTGAGATCTTTGGACATGGACTAATTCTTCCAAGTCAAGAGAAGTCTAAAGCTCAATAAGAAGAGCGACCACAACCATCATATTGGTTGTGAGGAGGGATCTGAGCCGTCATATTTGAGTTCAGCGAATAGAGGGAGCACAAAGGAAAGAACGGATCCCATCTGTTGGATCTGAGCAGGGAAGGATCAAGAACCGTTTGATTAGAGGAAGGTGCACAAGTCTTAACGCTCGCATGCACAGGAGAGAGAATCTCTCAAGGTTTGAAACCTGAGATGCCCAAAGCACAGAGATTCAAAGGATCAAAACGAATCTAAACCGTTGGATCTAGAGGGAATACGTGTCAACGGGTCAAAAGATCCAAGGGAAGGTGGAGGTTGAAGAGTTGAAACAGTCGAAGCCCATAGACACGAAGGTATCGCAGTCGTTGATCTGAAGAGGACACGCATCAATAGATTATCAACTCTGGATAAAAGCCATAGGAAGGTAGGACTTTGAGATTTGATATTTCTGAAGCCCGGAAATATGAAGTGACGAGAGCCATCAATGCGATGGAGGACACGCGGTGCCAGATCCAGAACTCCGAAAGAAAGTGATGGAGGAAAGGTCTGAGGACCCGGAGAAGATCATGATCATTGATCGAGAAGGGAGTCAGAGGGTTGTTGATCTGGTTGAGGAGGCCAAAGTCCTGAAGTGGGAACACCACCATTGATCTGGGAGGATACGTGTTAGCAGATCCTCCACTCCACAAGATATCCAGTCAACAGTGGTAAGGATTTGAGATTTGAAAGTCCCGAAGGCCAGATTAGTGGAGGATATCCTGGCCGCACATTTAAAGGGACAGGTGTCGTAAGATCTTTCATTCCAGAATATTTCCACATAGAGGTAGCAAGGGTTTGAGACTTCAAAATCCAAAAGTCTAGAATCGTGAAGAGATCTGGTCTGTAGAGTTGGGGAGAACAGATCTAATCCGTCAATCCAGGATACCGTCAAGATCGGGAGATTGATGGTTCCACAGCAATTCGGGGATTGGAGGTGCATGAGCTTTAGCAAGAAGTCATGTGGTCATGTGAGGATGTCGTCCAAGGTCACATGCGAAGAAGGATCTTAGCAAAGGGAGCTTGTGGAGGTCGAGAATTGAGATTCTCGAAGGTCGAACTCACGGAGGAGATCCTAGACGTAGATCTAAGGAGACAGATGGCAATGGATCTTCCACTCTGGGAGCTTGCCATATAGAGGAGAGTGGAGTTGAGATTTGAAACTCCCGAAGACTAAAAAGGTGGAGTTAATGAGATTCGTTGATCCAGAGGGGAGTTACATGTCGACAGATCGTGGAGGTCTGGGGAGGCACGTGGAAAGACAAAAGAAGGATGGAATGGAGATTGATATTAGTAGTTGATCGCAGGCAGTCCCAAAGGAGCAGACATCGATGGACAGAAGGGATTGTGGGTCCAGGACATGATCAAACGATAATATTCCTTGATGGGTTGCAATTTCAACCATTGTTTTAGTGATGGGTACGTGTCAGCACGAGAGGGATTGCAAGGCGAAAAGTGGGTTGGTTGGAAACCACTCTTGCTCGTGCCCGCAATCACGCATTAGAACAAGGGCACATCCCAGGGACATTTAAAGAAGGGGATAGTGAAAAGGAGCTAGCGCACGTGAACTGAAGAGCGCTAGAACGCGTAGACAGAGGGTGCGGGTGTCACAGGACCTGCGCCAAACGAAGGAAAGGGGCCTGTGTATAAATGATTTGTGTTCGATCAGGAGACTGAAGAGTCGATCTGACTCAACAATTGGAATGATGCAGAGACTAGGAGATTGCGCAGCCCCAGGAGGGAAGGGGATCTGCATCAGCTTTATGTTTTCTTATGAAGGCGTCTCCTTCAGTTCGAACTTTCTCTTTTTGTATTTTCTCTTAGGTGGGACTAGTACAAGATGTAAGTCGTTATAAACCAATTTGGAAACAAACAGGATTAAGTTTAACTACTGGAGAAGAGGCTGAGCTTGGGATAATCCGCTACTCAAGCATGCAGACGACAATTTTATACCACGGGCCTAGTACTAACACGTTAACCATGTGAGAATCCAATTACTGTCTGAGATACTAATTATCAGAAAGAAAACACATATGCGATAAGATAATGGCAAGCAAAATAATTCACCTACTCCAATCATCCATCACATAATAACACAACGATTCATCTTCATCATTAAAGAAAAGAACTGTAAATCATTGCATCAGATAACTTAACAATAGATTTAATAGCTCTTACTCATTAAAGCATCCATTCATGAGACGAGATAGGAAATAGTTCTTCTCCATGTCCAATCACACATGCATTTGATGAAAATATAACTTGTCTATGGTCCAGAAGGACTTCTCAATTAAAGGCAGCTTCAAAATAAATCTTAACAAACTATAAAAGAGAGTTTCTTGCAACAACCATCAAACCTTAACTAATCGATCGATGCTCTTATTAATAACATAGAATTAACTAAAAATAATGGCTAAAGTGCAGTTAAACAAAATAGAATTCGCCACATGGCATTTTCTCCTAACCGTTTTCAAACATTCATCTCAAGATATCACTTTGAAAGGGTGACTTTTCTCATACTCTGACCAACTAATGAACAGCTCCTTGCAGGTGTTAGCATATGGGAACCTGTGTTGTTCCATCGGGGCTGCGTAAATTTCTCTGATTTCCACCGCATGCGCCCAATACTTCACCAGACTGGCACTTAATTGTTGTAGCATAGCCTGAGCTCTGATTGGGTGTTCCATAAATTGTTACACCTGTCTTGGCGTCGTTTCGGTCACCTTTGCTAGTCTTTCGACCCATGAGGGATCTTGCTCGACGTGCGATTCAACTATGTCGTGCAAGTCGACAAAGTCGTCGGGTGTTTTGAACTTGAGAAGTTCAATCTCTTTCATCACCCAATTGATCCTAATCCAGTGTTTCTCTCGGATTTCTCGGCGAAGTTACTGAGCCAATTTCGCTCAATAGTCGGAGGCATTTTTCCTGCAATCGAAATCAAAATCGTTTAGAGATTGCACATAGAACAATACTTGGCAAAATATATGTATAAAACGTAAGCGTGAAGAATCCATATTGGTGCATACTTGTAAATTTTGCTAAATCGGGTTGTTTGATTCTTACATGATCTCTGCAATCCTTTGAATTTCCTGCTCTGTTTCTTTTAGAGCCGTCATTTTTTTCTCCAGTTAGGGTGGGTTACATCCGCATGCCATAGCATGAAAGATTAGGTACGGAAAAACATGAGAGTCGAAGTCACGCCAGTGGTCGGCTGGCCTTTGGGGTAGGGAAAGGATGCTAGAGCCAAACATGTGTTGAAAGTATGAGTATGTTCCAAAAGGGTCGGATCCTGTCAAAAGGGAAGTCGTTAAGTGCCTCAGGTCGAGGCAAGTTGCTGAAACAGAAATTGCATCAGCAAGTGCATCAACCATCATAAGGTCATCATGGAGGCTGGGGAATTAAAAACAAATTGAGGTGATTGTACCACACACCCTCTGCAACTCCTATCGGTTGCATCTCACACGCCCCAGATCATACCCGTCGCACAAATGTAACACAGAAATTCTTTAAAACATCCCGTCGTTGGGAATTCAGTGTTCCCTGGCACGTTTCGACTCACTGCCCTTCTCTATTATAAAATCTATATGTTTTGCATGTGTTCTACTTACCAGTCAAGCTTATGCATTGTTGGTAATTCATCTTGTGAGTCCAGTCTGATCAAATTCTTCGCTTTGGGTCCTTGTCAAGTCACCCACGTGCATAACAGATACATTGTCGTACCATGGGAACTCCTCAAAATGCAAGACGGGGCCTGCGAGGCAGCCGAAGCGCTAGGCTTGAGCCCCAAAATGCCTTGGATTCATTCTTAATGGCAGCGGGTGTTTCCGAAGCTTCAAGGGGAGATGCCTACCTTCAGGTGAAAATGATGGTATTGCCCCGTGCAGAGGCCGAAGTGGAAGAAGTTACGCTGGAAGGACACAGGTTGGAAGCCACGGCTCCTCAACAGTAGATACCGCGGAGGAGAGGAAGGCCTAGGAATAAAAAGAAAGTTGGGGAAAACCAAATCCCAATTGATTCGAGCACAAGATCAGTCTCCAAGGAGTTACTAATGCGCGTTATTCGGCTAGAGCTTGTCGAAAACGCAACTTGGGGAAGCGGGGGCCAAACGAGGAGGACAGATGTCTCGGGTTCTAACGTTCAAGAGCCTAATCAGTAGTTGGAGCAAGCCCAACTCACCATTGATGAACTCTACTAGGAAAATAGAGAATTATGATGGAATTTTGCAGCAAAGACCCTTGAGGTGTCAGCACAACAAGGTCGTGAAGGGAATGTAACCTGGCTGAAGAGGAAGCTTCGGGAAGCGCAAGATATGATTGTGCAGCTGCGCGAAGCACAAAGGGTGTTGAAAAAACAAAATATGAAAACACCTCAGGGAGTGCAAAGCAGCTGGAGAGAAAGTCCACGCCCAGAAGAGGCATGATTGGCGAACTCTGATTTGAATTCTCAGATGTGACACAAAATTTCGCTAGTTTCCCTTTTTTATGAAAATATTCATGTTCTTAATGTAACCGGTGTTATCACTGAAATTTCGTCCGCACAGG
>ML808991.1:26075-38196 GCA_009831015.1 Picea engelmannii
ACCCCCCCCCCCCTTCTAACTCAAATTTAGGAAATAACATATCAATGAGGGTAATAACATCATGAAACACATTCCCCCCTAGGTGATGTCTAGCAAATGTGTTAAATTTAATGCAGCTACAAGAGCCATTCTCTGGGAGGATGGCAAAGACCCTAGTTGTGATCTAGGACCCCCAGTACACTCCTGGGGTTCTTGGTCTGGGACCAAGCAGTTAGAGGCATGGAAAAAGACCCTACTTGGGCCCCCAATGTATTTCTGAGGTTCTTGGTCAAGGACCAAGTAGTTTGATGATATAAGTCCCTAGATGTGTTCTAGGGCCCCTGGATGTGTTCCAGTGAATCCTTGCTCAGCGCTTGGATCTAGGGCCCCCAGATGTGTTCTTGGGTATCCTAGTCTGGGACCATGCAGTTTCTTGGTCTAAGTACCAAGCCGAGATGATGTGTGACCTTCTTCTCTCCCGAGATGGCCCATGTGACCTAGAAGCAGTTAATAATAAAGGCATGATCACGTCATTGCCCTTCCTCATATGCTCGTATGATAAAAAGCTTATAATCTATATCGTGGGACTTTTGTGGACAAACTACCATTAAAGAAGGACTTGGCTTTTGACTTTGTCTTATTGTTTATTGTTGAAACCCTTTGCTTGAGTTATGCCTCCTAAATTTATGTTTATGTGTTGGTTCAATTTTATTTCTTGGACTTTACTTTCTCCTAAAGAAAGTTGGCCGCCATGTTTATGAAACCCTCCTCGTTCGATTTAATTTATTATTTTGTTGGTAAAATATTATTTATTATTTTAAGGGGTTAACCTGACCCTAAAGCTATGGCAAATATGTTAGCCCTACCTTACCTACCTCAACTATTTAAAGTAGTGATCTCTCCCTCACTTGATACATTTGATCATATGATCTACCTCCTCCAAGTTGACGTTGAGACCGAGGTTTGTTGCAGCTCTTCTGGACAGGTTTACAAGGTCTTTCTCAGGTCCCTCTTGTGTGTGCCAACCTGCTGTTAGTTTATCTCTGCCAGCAAAAATTAAGTGTGTTTGTTGTTGATGTTTTTCTTTCCTACCGTGGGGTTAGCTTTGCTGGCCATGACAGTTTATGCTTGTCGTTGAGGTTATTGATATGCTGAGTGCCGCCCTTGATGCCTGTTGGGTGTCGCCCTTGATATTTTGTTGATGCTGCCCTTGTTGGTCTGTTGGTACAACTCTTGATATTTCAGTGATGTTGCCCCTATGTTTGTTGGTACAGCCCTTGATATTTCAACGGTGTCACCCTTGTGTTTACTGGTACAGCCCTTGATATTTCAGTGGTGTCGCCCCTGTGTTTGTTGGTACAGCCCTTGATATTTCAACAGTGTCGCCCCTATGTTTGTTGGTACAGTCCTTGATATTTCAGTGGTGTCGCCCCTGTGTTTGTTGGTAATGCCCTTGTTGGTCTGCTGGTACAGCCCTTGATATTTCAGTGGTGTCGCCCCTGTATTTTGTAGTGTTGCCTTGTGACTAAGCTTTAGGGCTGATAATTTTAGACTATTGACATTTGTATCAACTTGAAGAAGGCACCTGTGTTGGACCGAATATGGCTTTGCCTTTCCAGCCCTAGGTTGGACAGTGATTTGTATTCAGCCCTAATGCTTGGACAGTGGTTTGGACTATGTTTGTTTTTGGTTTCTCCAGCTTTTTGAGTTATGTTTTCTTGCCTATCAACTACAAGCCCTTCTTGGATTTTGTTCCCATGCCCATGAGGAGATCTACCCTAAGGGTTTGATCTATGATTTTCTAAGCATTTTTGGAGCATACATTGGAGGAAGGTAACAACAGATAATCAAGTACTTTTGTTCTTTATAGCTGAGGTAATACTCAGATCTGTGTTAAGTATGTTACTTAATCATTTATGCTATTAGGTTATGCATCAGATCTTTTAATGTTTTGTTGATCTTAAATTACAGTAGCTAATGATTTGAAATTTATAATAATATTTATGTTTCTAGCTAGCCTATTGTTTTGCCCTTAATTTCTAACATGGTATCAAAGCTTAGGGCGTGAAAAGAGCTCATTTGTGACAGACTTTTGAGCCTGCATAGATCCTCTATTAAGGGTTGATTTTTCAGATCAGCAATGAGTTTGTTTTGTATCAGATCTATCCTGTAAACAGTTTTCAGTATGGCTTCATCTTCAATCAAAGCAGAAGATAGGCTTGAAGGAGCTTCGAACTTCAATGCCCAGAAGGCTAGGGTCTTCAATATCCTGGAAGAAAGTGACTCGGATGAGCTGGTTAACAGGGTAGTGGAAGAACCTGCTACAAATGAAGGAAGAGCAGCCTATAAGAAAAGGTAGGCCAAAGCCAAGAGGGTCATTTTTGACTCAGTTAAAGATAATATGATGCCTCTTATTGCTCACTTAAGGACAGCAAAGGAATGCTTTGATGCCCTAGCAAACTTATATGAAAAGAAGGCCCCAATCAAAAAAGGACCTTGAAGGAACAACTACGTACATTAAAGATGGGAAAGGATGAAACAATCTCTGCATTCTTTTCCAAAATTGCCCAAACAAGAGATCAGCGTGCAGAGATGATGATGACCTTGCACAAACAGCAGTAGATGGTCTTCCAGAATCATGGGAGACATTTCTTTCATCTGTAAATGGAAGAGAAATCCAACCCAACTTCGAGAGATTATGGCATGATTGCTTGGAAGAAGAGGGCAGAATTAAAAGCAGAAATGAACCCTCCACTGTGAAAGACCATGCTCTTTCGACCAAAGCCAAGAAATGAAAGAGGTTTCCTCAACACAAAGGAAAAGGTAAGAAACCTCAAGGCAAGCACTCTCATCCTCACTCTCATTTATCTAAAGTAAGATGCTTTAACTGTAACAAGCTAGTTCATTGTGCAAAAGACTACAGGAACCCTCCTTCAAAGCAGAAACGGAAAGGTAGGTTCCATGCTTCAGTTGTAACTGAGGAAGAAGAGCCTCAAAGAAAGAGAACCAAAACTGCCTCTAAAGAACAAGAGCATCGCAGAGAGAGTTATCTCGTTTCAGCTCTCTCTGGTGCTATCACCAAATCAAAAGAAATATGGTTAGTTGACAACAGAGCCTCCAAGCACATGATAGGCTTCAAACAGAACCTTGTGAACTACCAAGATAAGAAGTTCAATTTGAAGGTAGAATTGGGTGATGATAGCACTTATGCCATCAAAGGAGTTGGATCAACATCTTTTCAGCTTCAGTCGGGTAATGTATTTCATGTTGAAGAAATTATTTATGTTCCTGGTTTAAAGAAAAATCTTATTTCAGTTTCAGTTCTAGAAAGTAAAGGGTACGCAGTAGTCTTCTCCAAAGGAAAGGTTCTTATGTGGCCCTCAAATGAAAGTATAAGCTCAGCCATGATAATCAGAGTTCAAGAAGGTGGACTTTACAAGTCTTTGGTCAAGTTATTCAAGCATTAGCTCATGAGATGATCAACCCCTGCGAACTATGGCACAGAAGGTTTAGACACCTCAACTATAATGCTCTCCAAGGTTTGCAAAAGATGGTAACATGTATGCCAGTTTTTTCTTTTGAGCATGATAGTATTTGTAAAGGTTGTGCTCTTGGTAAAAATACAAAGAAAGCTTACACTCACAGTAATAGAAAAACTAATGTACCTTAGATCTTATTCATTCTGATCTCTGTGGACCTGTGACTGCTCCGTCCATGGATGGTTGTCTTTATTATATCTTTTTTTTTATGATTGCTCCCGTAAAACCTAGATTTATTTTCTGAAAACTAAAGATGAATCCTTTAGTAAATTTCAGAATTTCAAGAATCTTGTTGAGAATCAGACAGGTAGACATATCCGTGTTTTTAGAACAGATAATGGAAAAGAGTTTGACTCCCACAAGTATGATGATCTCTGTCAAGCTTCTGGGATTAAGAGGGAGTTGATCGTGCCTTACAATCCCCAACAAAATGGGGTTGCAGAAAGAAAGAACAGGACAATTTGTGAGGCAGCCAAAGCTATGATGTATGATCGGGATCTTCTGTTATCTCTTTGGGCCGAAGCTGCAAGTACTGCAGTCTTTATTCAGAACAGGTGTCCTCATAAAGCCTTGGAAGAGAAAACTCCAGACGAAGTCTTCACGGGTAAGAAGCCTTCAGTTGATCACTTGAGAATTTTTGGTAGTCTTGTCTACATTCATGTACCAAAAGAAAAGAGGTCTAAGTTAGAGCCCTCTGGAAAGAAAGGCACTTTTGTGGGGTACAATGAGACCTCAAAAGCATATTGAATCTATGTGCCAGGGAAAAAATACATAGAGGTCGGTAGAGATGTGACCTTCCATGAGGAAGCTGCCTTTCGTCGTTCCAAAGAACTTCCCTGTGATACAGAGGAGTAGGAAGCTCCAACTTCAGAGCATCCGAATTCACAACTTTCAAATGAGCAAAGGGAGGAGGCCAGAGAGCCTTCAGTGGATCCCATAAGGGATTATGTTGAGTTTCACCTAGAGAAACCTCCTGTCAAAAGAAAGCCAACTTGATGCCGTGAAACTTTAAAGGAAGCAGAAAAGCATGCAGCACCTAAAGGTACTTTCAGAGAAAGCAAGAAGCCAGATAAGTACTCAGGTTTGATAGCTCATTTGAATCATGTGATTGACTCAGAACCTTCCACTTTTGATGAGGTTGCCAAGCATAAAGTGTGGAAGGATGCCATGGTAGAAGAATACAAGTGGGAAGTGGTCTCAAGACCACAAGGAAAATCAGTAGTGAGCTCTAAATGGATTTACAAAATAAGACATGTAGCAGATGGCAGTGTTGAAAAATTCAAAGCTAGATTTGTGGCTCGTTGTTTCTCTCAGAAAGAGGGAATTGATTATGATGAGATTTTTTCTCCCATTGCCAGGTACACCTCTATTAGAGCCATCATTTCTCTTGCTTTAGTTTTTTATTGGAAACTTTACCAAATGGGTGTTAAGACTGCTTTTCTTAATGGTGAAGTTGAGCAAGAGGTTTATATCGAGCAGCCTGAGGGTTTTGTGATCCATGGGAAGGAATCCCATGTCTGCAAACTAAAGAAAGCCTTGTATGGATTGAAACAGGCTCCAAGAGCTTGGTATGGAAGAATTGACAATTTTCTTCAGAGCCTTGGGTCCTCCAAGAGTATAGCAGATCTTAACCTTTATATAAAGGTTGTGAAGAATCATCCTGTTATCTTGGTTTTATATGTGGATGATTTGTTCCTTACTAGAGAGGAACATCTGATAGCTCAGACTAAGAGGGAGTTGTCAAGAGAGTTTGAAATGAAGGACTTGGGTCTTATGCATTACTTTCTTGGTTTAGAGGTGTGCCAGAAACTTGGTGAGATCTTTCTCTCACAAGGTAAGTATGCAGTTGATGTGCTTCGCAGATTTGGGATGATGGACTGTAAGTCCATGACCACACCTACGATTTCTAACTTGAAAAAGTTACATGATCAAGCTATAGGTTCAGATCCGGTAGACCCTACAGTATATCGTCAGATCATTGGGTCCTTGATGTATCTAGTACACACCAGACCAGACATTTGTTATGCAATGAATGCCCTCAGTCAGTTTATGTGTGATCCAAAACACATTCATATGGTTGCTGCTAAGCACATTCTCAGATATGTCCGGGGGACTATAGCTTATGGGCTCAGATACACTTCTAGTGGAGGTGTAATGCTTCATGGCTATTCAGATTCAAATTGGATGGGCAGTACAGTGGACCGGAAGAGCACTTCCAGATATTGTTTCAGTTTGGGTTCAACTATGATCTCCTGGTCCAGCAGGAAGCAGGGCTCCATAGCCCAAAGCACTGCAAAGGCAGAATATATTGTTGCAAGTGTTGCTAGTAGAGAAGCAGTGTGGCTCAAAAAGCTACTCTCATATTTTTTCAGTGTTGAGCTAGAACCCACTGTAATTCACTGTGATAACCAGAGTTGTATAAAGCTCTCCGCAAATCCTGTGTTTCATGACAGATCGAAACACATTGAAATGAGATATCACTATGTTCGGGACATGGTGCAAAAGAACATTCTCACTATTCAGTATGTTCCAACTACGGAACAAACTGTAGATATATTGACCAAGCCCCTGTCATTGACAAAGTTTGTGTATTTTCGAGACAAGTTTGGTGTTGTTGAGAATGCCTCTCTTATTGAGAGGGAGTGTTAAATTTAATGTAGCTACAAGAACCAATCTCTGGGAGGATGGCAAAGACCCTAGTTGTGATCTAGGGCCCCCAGTACACTCCTGGGGTTCTTGGTCTGGGACCAAGCAGTAAAAACCATGGCAAAAGACCCTAGTTGGGCCCCCAACGTATTTCTGGGGTTCTTGGTCAAGGACCAAGCAAATTGATGATATAAGTCCCTAGATGTGTTCCAGGGCCCCTGGATGTGTTCCAGGGAATCCTTACTCAGCGCTTGGATTGATCCTCGGTTGTGCACCTTGGTGGTTAAGACCCTAGTTGTGATCTAGGGCCCCCAGATGTGTTTTGGGGTATCCTAGTCTAAGACCAGGCAGTTTCTTGGTCTGAGTACCAAGCCGAGATGATGTGTGACCTTCTTCTCTCCAGGGATGGCCCATGTGACCTAGGAGCAGTTAAGAATAAAGGCATGATCATGTCATCGCCCTTCCTCGTATGCTGGGATGATAAAAAGTTTATAATCTATATCGTGGGACTCTTGTGGGCAAACTGCCATTAAATAAGGACTTGACTTTTGACTTTGTCTTATTGTTTATTGTTGAAACCCTTTGCTTGAGTTATGCCTCCTAAATTTATGTTTCTGTGTTGGTTCGATTTTATTTATTGGACTTTACTTTCTCCTAAAGAAAGCTGGCTGCCATGTTTATGAAACCCTCCTCAATCGATTTAATTTATTATTTTGTTGGTAAAATATTATTTATTATTTTAAGGGGTTAACCTAACCCTAAAGTTGTGGCAAATATGTTAGCCCTACCTTACCTACCTCAACTATTTAAAGAAGTGATCTCTCCCTCACTTGATACATTTGATCATATGATCTACCTCCTCCAAGTTGACGTTGAGACTGAGGTTTGTTGCGGCTCTTCTGGACAGGTTTACAAGGTTTTTCTCAGGTCCCTCTTGTGTGTGCCAGCCTGCTGTTAGTCTATCTCTGCCAGCAGAAATTAACTGTGTTTGCTGTTGATTTTTTCTTGCCTGCTGTGGGATTAGCTTTGCTGGCCGTGACAGTTTATGCTTGCCATTGAGGTTATTGATCTTCTGAGTGCCGCCCTTGATGCCTGCTGGGTGCTGCCCTTGATATTTTGCTGACGCTGCCCTTGTTGGTCTGTTGGTACAGCCCTTGATATTTCAGTGGTGCTGCCCCTGTGTTTGCTGGTACAGCCCTTGATATTTCAGTGGTGCCGCCCCTGTGTTTGCTGGTGCTGCCCTTGTTGGTCTGCTGGTACAGCCCTTGATATTTCAGTGGTGCCGCCCCTGTGTTTTGCTGTGCTGCCTTGTGACTAATCTTTAGGGCTGATAATTTCAGACTGCTGATATTTGTATCAACTTGAAGAAGGCACCTGTGTTGGACTGAATATGGCTTTGCCTTTCCAGCCCTAGGTTGGACAGTGATTTGTATTCAGCCCTAATGCTTGGACAGTGGTTTGGACTGTGTTTGTTTTTGGTTTCTCCAGCTTGTTGAGTTCTGTTTTCTTGCCTATCAACTACGAGTCCTTCTTGGCTTTTGTTCCCATGCCCATGAGGAGATCTACCCTGAGGGTTTGATCTATGATTTTCTAAGCATTTTCTGAGCATACATTGGAGGAAGGTAACAGCAGATAATCAGGTACTTTTGTTCTTTACAGCTAAGGTAATAGTAAATACTCAGATCTGTGTTATGTATGTCACTTATTCATTTATGCTATTAGGTTATGCATCAGATCTTTTAATGTTTTGCTAATCTTAAATTACAGTAGCTAATGATTTGAAATTTATAATAATATTTCTGTTTCTAGCTAGCCTACTATTTTGCCCTTAATTTCTAACAAAATGTTACATCATAAAGTTAAATCACCTAGGAGAATCCCACGAAGGTAGTGTGAATCATCCCACCATGGCAACATCATAAGAGAAGGGAGCATAAAGAAGTGCTAACCCATCCAATCATCAAGTATGTTCCCTATCATACATCCAACACATGAGGACCATGTAGAACACCCCCTCCTAGTGACACCAACATCATACATCAACCCACCAAGTCACTAGGAAACATCAATAACAATGTCATGAAACATCTACCTCCTACCACCATCATCATCTAACCCCTTAGGAGGCTATAACCATCATCCATATCCAAGATAAGCATATCAACCATACCATAATGAGATAGCATGCTCCACAACCATCAATATGCAACCAAGTGGGTGATCAACAAGGCAAGCACACGTGAGAAGACCACCAAACCAGCAAGCACAAGCATCTAACCAAGGAGAAGTGAGACTCCCCCAAGCCAAAACCTCCATCAAATGATCTAATGACATGAAGATTCATTATCGACTTCGACTCATTATCCCATCATGGAGATTCATACTGAGGTGGGTTGGTTCAAGATTTCAAGTTGCAACCTTTTGGGCATGTAAAACTTCCATCTCACAAATCCTTGTTGTGTATACATGTGAGGCCTCACACACATGGGCCTTCTTTGATCCAAATTCTATGATCCTTATTTACAAAGTATATCAATGTTCAGAGTCCTAGGATTCTCAACATCCCACGGGGGGTACTTTCCCCAAGATGGAACCACTATTAACACTGAATTTGCCCTTGCAAGTCCAAGTGTTAATATACAAATATCAGCTTTCAAAGTTCTGGGATTCTCAGCATCCCACAGTGGGATACCGTCCCCAAGATGGAGCCACTATTAACACCAGATTTTCCTTGCAAGTCCAAGTGTTAAGTTCCAGCATGGTAGCACCTTTGCAGGTACATTTGGGGTTAGGATAGACTTGTCCAAAGTCCATTTTGATCAATTCAACATCGACAATTCATGGTTCATTGTTCCAGAGCATTATTCCAACCAAATCTTTATTCCAAAGTTGAGTGTATGCGCGTTGAAGTTAGATCCAGAGGTGAGCTTTTCCCAAGCTGCATCAAGTTTCGTGCTATCCTTCACAGGTTTTCCTATGCATATGATTAACATGCAGCTTTTTGGGAGTGTGCATGGGAGGATGATGACGGTTATAGGGGTAGTCTTAGTGTCTTGAGTTGTTATTTTTAGCGAGATTCTATTTTTAAATACTTGCCATTTCTGATAGCAGATTTGCACAGATATCAAGGTAGATTGATAAAACTAAGTACTGACTTGCATTTTAGCAGGTTGTACTATCAATTTCTGAGTAGAAATCAATACTGATTTGTAAATTACAGCAAGTTGATTTGAAGTGTCTTTTGTGGGTTAGAGACATATTTTTACACTTCAAATCATCAGGTGACATTGTTGCCTTCCCCAGTTGATATTTGGAACTAGACAATTTTTAGTGTTAACAACACCACAGCCCACAAGATGTCCACATAAGTCAGTGAATGCACCCAATCAATTGGGTTACATATGCCCTAAGTGGACCCAATCAACTCCAATGGTCACCCCTCATTCCGCCAGCTCCTAGTTAGTGGGTCAGTCAACTCCAACAAGTTGGGTTTACATACAGCCCAACATTCCAACGGGATACAGCTATCTAAGCTTAACAAAATCCGCATGGGCTTTTGTGAGGGATATGCACCCAACTCAAAAACACATGCAAGAAGCCTAGGGAGTGAACCATAGCCCCACCTCTCTTTCCTTCTTCCTTAGACATGGAAAGAGTATTGGTTGCAAGCCATTCCAAATTAAGGGTAGTTTTTAGGAAAAATCCAATAACCTTAACTTCTTAAAGACAAACTAAATATAAATCCTGAACAAATCAACACAGTAGTATAACCATGATTTTCTATATTAGTCTAAAAGACCCCTAACATTCTACAAGAGGACTTTCATGCAAAAGGAAAGAGGAAAGTTCCTTCTCCATTATCTCCACCTTCACATATATCCAGCATATCCACCTTCTACAAATGTGGAAAAAGGTAATCGAGACTAGAGTCCATATGGGCAAGAAAAAAACATTTAACATTATGAGCCTTCTAAGACAAGCTTTGCCTTCTTATGTTCAATTCTCCCGTTGAGGATTCAACGAAAGCATATACATATGTTTCAATAAGTTGAGTGAAGGCATTGGCCCATGTTACTAAAAGCTAAGCCGAAAAAGGTGGGATGTGGAGCCAGTGGAAGCCCCACGACAAGCATCCTTCTCTCTTTTCGCTCGAGACCAACAACCTTTTCACTATTTTCATTTATTTCACCCGGGCCAAGGAGTCTAGTTGTGCTAAGATAATCAATGAATATTACCTTTCTTCCCATCAAACTAGAACCTTTCAGGTTCTGAAATGATTCCCTAGAATAGTTTCCATTACGGCATTGTTAACAAGCTTTAGTCTTCTACTCCCCAACCCCTAGCCCAATGGCAATCTAAATCGCACGATAGCATATGGACGAGTCTAGGCTCCATAGGGACCAGAGGTCAAACTCTTTGGTGCAACTTTTGAGGCTTGGATGTGGATTTTGGGCTACATTTAGTTAATTTTGGCTAATAAACAACCAAACTTTGCATCTGAGAAGCCCTATTTGCTAAAAAGATTTTCCTTGTCGCCAAGGTCCAACCATCCTAGTTAGTTTTCAAGGTCGACAAGGCCTAATTTTCCTAATAGGCTTGTGATTCAATCAAAACTACAGGACTTTTGACCATTAGGGGCAATCCACAATATGATAATTAGGACTTTTGCAATGAGAATAGGCATTGAAGATATTAATGGAACAAATTGATTGGTGAATGAATCTCTCCACCTCAATATCAATGTATTCGATCAAATATTTCGAAAAGTTCACCTTGACATTGATTCTAGTGTTTCACACCAATTGAAACAACCTATCAAGTTCATGACAAACAAACTTTCCTAAGAGTTGCACTAGTCTATCTAGAAAATGCTAGAACGGAGTTGGCAAACCAGGGGACTCCACCTAAACAAGGCAATGGAGTTCAACAAATTTTTCAACAAGAAAGTTTTCTACCTAGCAAAAGAGAATGGCCAATGTGTTCTGGCAAACCCATGGGTTGCGTTGCATTATTTCCATGTAGGCTTTCGCATCCTTAAAGGTGAACATAAAAATGAAAAAAAAAAACTTTAGTCATGTTAAGAATGCAATTGGACACAACCAAAAGAGACAGAAAACTATCTAACCCCGGCTTTGATCATATTTTTCAAAGGGACCCTACCTACAAATACTTAAAGAAAAACTTCAAATGGCCCAAAAATAGGGTAAAGCAATAGGCATATCAACATCGCAGTGAAAGTCAATTTGAGGTGGGGGATTGGTTATATCTAAGACTCCAACCTTATAAGCAAACCACTCTTAGACTAAAGAAGAATCAGAAATTAGCTCCACAATTTTATGGACCCTACAAGATCATCCACAAGATTGGACAAGTGGCTTATGAATTAGAGTTTCCTTCTTCATGCATTCATACAAGTTCTCCATGTCTCTTGCCTAAATAAGGTTAATGGATAGAATATTCCAATCAAATTGAACTTCCAAAGTTGGATGAAGAAAGGAAAGTGATTCTTGAAGCAAACACAGTTATTGATCCTTGTTCTCTTCCTCTTCAGAATAGAACTATTACCGAG
This sequence comes from Picea engelmannii, assembly GCA_009831015.1. Taxonomy (NCBI): domain Eukaryota; kingdom Viridiplantae; phylum Streptophyta; class Pinopsida; order Pinales; family Pinaceae; genus Picea; species Picea engelmannii. Next base: position 37,809 of record ML808991.1, read on the forward strand.
TACTTGATTAAGAGGAAGAAGTTGCATGGGAAGATGACAAATTCATGAAGCAAAACCCTCAATTACAAAGCTTTGAGGGCAAAGCTTTTTAAAGATGGGGGGCTAAGTTACGATCCTCACCTTCATTCATTATTAATATATTATAGTAGGTCGGCCTAATGGTATAGGATGACTTATAAACCCTCTTTATCTCTTATATATTAATCAAGGAGGCTCATTTGAATAATCGTCTATCCTGTGTTGTGCATTTGGATATCTTGTAATAGGAGGTTACCCCTCGAGAAGGCTTATTACTCACTCCTTCATCCTAACCCTCATTCATTATTAATATATTATAGTGGGTCAACCTAATAGTATAGTATGTCTCATAAACCCTCTTTATCTCTTA
>ML808991.1:40229-65556 GCA_009831015.1 Picea engelmannii
GGAGGAAAATACATAGTAGATTGTTGAGCTCGACCCTTCCTATCATATTCGATCCCTGGTTGCACAATTCTCATTTTATATGCTGCACCAATTACTAGTCATAATGCAAACACATTTTGAATGCATGCACCAAATCAGAGGGCAACTCAAAAGCTAATAGGTGTGCATTGTAAAAATTTTCCATGTTAAAAAAAAAGAAAGAATTCAAACTACTAAACACACATGTCATGGATCATTCTTCCCAAAACAATTAGGACAAAAAGTGATGCCAACCATATAGATTGTAAAGCAAATGATGATATCAATAAGTATGGACATCAATAACATGTGCATTTGGTGGCATTATCTAACAGTTGTTCATGACATTGATCGTGGACAATTTTTTAACCTCTGCAGAGTCAGTACAAAACTCCACCTATCGATCCAAATAAATGTATTTAAAAGCAAATTTTATTGTTTTAATGCTTGGTCTGAATAAATAAATTATAATGTGAACGGGAGAAGAAAAAAAATTCGTTGTTTCACAACTCAAAAGGCATGGCAAGGCAGGCAAACACACATGCTTTTGATTTTGCATGCAATGGACATCAAGCATCATGCCTATGCATCAAATATTGTTCCTGGTCTAGTCCAGTGGCTATGTATTAGGTTTCTCTCAAAGTGACCACATGTTCAATTTCCATTCACACACAGAAGAATGCCACTCCAGTGAGCTGACACCTACGAGTGTAGGGTCTGCCCTCTCGTCGAGGTATGCAACGGTGAGTTAATGGGTTTTTACCGTGACTGCTATGAGCAAAAGATAGACCCTGACGATTAAAAATTCGCATGCGGACAATGCAAGGCTTGCAAATCACGGTTAAAACGTGGGTGTGTAATAAGCACAGAGTTACATTTGAGCTATGAGCTTCACCAGCTCAAAATCAAAATAAAGAAAACTAGAAGAAATGTACAATTCAAATGATCATTTTCAGCAATATCACAAAAGACCCTGAATAGAAAAACATCCCTCGGAATCGTTGAGTATCACATGGAAAAACTAATGGATGGTAGTAGAAAAATTCTCCACTCCCACAATAATTGGTTATTCTCTGGAAGTCGAAGCAGACCCGTCCCATTTTAAAACTAGGATATCCAAATGCACACAATCTCCTATACAACTCTCATGCAACCACAGGCTGCAGCAATTATATTCGGGTGATCACCAGCTCGGTTCCCTTGGACAGGCAATTGGCTCAATTAAGAGAACCGCATCCCTTCAATCGGCCATCACTTTCAATTCGCATCACCACCCAACTGGGCAACAAGCATGTCTTTCTTTCAGAACCATGCCCTCTGAAACCATGATCCAAATTTTACAGAAAACACAATGCTACCAATATCGGGGCCTGTAATTGAAATGGGTGTCTCATATTTAACAAGAGAACGGTCACGGGATCGAAACCCAAGAGGGTATTTCCAAAAATAAAATGAAAAATTCTATAAATCAGATCGGAAGCCATACCTCGGCCTTGACATTGGGATCTATTCCATTGCCAAGAAGGGGCTTTCTCTCAGCGGGTCCTTCCAGTGGCCTGCGTTCAGATCCTCCTCCAATCTCAAGCTCATCTGCAGTATCCTGAACATCTGAGGCAATCTGCGAAAGATTTTCCTTGAAAGTTGCAATGGTAGTCCACATCGTATCCAAATTCAAATCCCAATTTGGTTTGAGAAGTTGGCTTCAATTAAGGGCATTTCTCCGATATTGCAGATGCCTGCCTGTTTTATCAGAATAGGCTGCGGGCAATTGCATGTGCCCTCGAATTTGGTCACCTACTAGTTTTAGTTTTTGAGACAATTGTGAATTTATTTTTCCAGCAATGTCGGCTCCGAGATCTGTACAGATTTAACACGGAGAAGATTTGAAAATTATACAACATAAGACCCTCTGCAGCGCCTTTTTAGTGAGATATAGCGTGAATGCAGTGCATTAGTTTGTTTTTCGGGGTCTAATTTCTACCCAGCGAATTTTCAATGGAAATAAATGCACGCGAATTTCATGGTTTTGGGCAATCTGGACATTCGGACGGGTTGTGTGTTTTTTCCCTATGTTGTACATGGATGTCCCTCCTCTTTTCTCTATTTTTGACGTTTGGTTTAGAAAAATAATGTGGTTTTTTTTTCAATGAAGTTCCCATCAATTATAAATGATAAATGTGGAAAGTTTCAAAGTGAATGTTTTTTTTTTTTTTACAAATGGTTAAAAATACTTTCAATATTCACAGGGATGGAGTTGGTGCCATGACACCCCTCACATTTTTAATTATAGTCGATGTGCAAATTAGTACCCTATACGGTTATGGAAGTTCAAACCATTTGATAATGAATTGGTCCGCCCCAACGACGTACGAGGCTTTGGAAACCTGTTATAGAAATGATAATTTGCATCATGGTAGCATCAAGGGAGGTTGGTTTCAAATGGCACAAGAGGATAACCAATATAGAATGTTGGCATTGGGAAAATGGAAATCAGGCTCATATGGAGGAGATGAGGATGCCACTCAGGGTCTCGACCTCCCTCGTTCAATCACCGATGACAAGCTTCTTCCCCTGGGTACCATTTTCCTCTGTCTAATTATAGTTCATTTTGTTTCTTTAGGTACCATGGTTTCAAGAATCTGTGGGAAGGTGTCATGGGAAGTCAAACCACAAAGTCCCAAGGGATATTAGTGCTTTCATGGCCTGTGGATGGAGGGTTCGGCCTTTTTGAAGCGGCCCACCAATTTCCCTATCATCCGCTAGTGCCTTGAAGTCAAACCCATAGGCCACGTCTGTGTCTTGCCATTTACCCTACGATTTTCCCACTGTAGTTTTTATTTAGCAACAATGACCAAAGGAAATAGGTTTTCGGCCAAGAAGAAAGAAAAACATGTGCTTGAAAGAAGACCTAAAACCTGCTCTATGAAAGCCCATGAACACAAATAGCCTTGTTATGTCACTGGGGCAAAAAAAGAAGCCCAGGCAATAACCAATTTCTACCACGGCTAGTACCCTGAATCAATTAAGACAAAAGTAGAACATATGGAAGATACAATCAAATAGAAAAGACAAAAACTATCCAATGAACAAATGCAAGAGGAGTTTGAAGGTCGGGTTCATGACCTAGGGTTCTCCATAACAAGGGATACTAAAATCTTTAGGATTATTTAAATGTACTAGTTGAACAAGACCCTTATTGCTCAGGTTGTTGAGGGAAGGGGCCTGTTACAAAATTGACTCGCTGAATGGAAAATTTGAAGCAATTTTTAAAGCAGTGTGTGGTGTGGATATTGCGGTTTCCCAACCCCAAAATGGAAACAATGATATAGTGGAGATGAAGGAAGACTCTCTTGATTTTGTGGGTACACAGTCCAACCCAATCTTCATAAAGGAAGACCCCTTGTCTTCTACAACAAATCAAGAGGGTCGTGTGCAACCTAGTGACCCGAATGGCCAGCCAATGGGAGAAAAATGCATTCATCCTCTTGCTTAATATGGGATTGTCTTTACTTTATCTAGCTTTTGTGTCATGTTATAATCTACTAGTGTACACGATTATATCTTATTTTTGCTTAGGACCATAGGTTGACAACTAAAAATCTCATTTAATGGTATTGTTCTCCTTAGCTAGTGGAGGTCCTAGTTTCCCCTATGACGGGCCTCCACCAGGGATGGTTGTGGATTGTTGTATATCGTATAAATATGAGATTGTATTTTAGTTTTATATATATATAGTTTGTTATATATAAATGTTCTCAAAATTTATTAGAAATTTATACAATTTGCAAAGAAAAGAAATTAAGTGAATTATTTGTCTATTTAAAAAACATATATGTTAAAAAAAACTCTCAATATCAATATGAAATTCCTTCTTGAAATTTATTATAAATTTATACAATTTCTTACGTTGAGTGGACATTCTACCTATCACAGGGAAAAATAAAGAATAAATAGAACCATCACAAGGAACATTCAAAATGACTATTGAGAAAATATTACATTACAAAAGTGAAAATTGTGGAGATAATTAATTGGGATAAGCATATAAAAATAGATTATAGAGGAAAATGGGCTTTCACCTAACACTTTGAATTATGATTTTGGTGCAAATATATCATTCCTACCTTTAAGAAGGGTTAGGATTATCCCTGGCCTTTTTTCAAACACACCCCTAAAGTTTTGAGCATGTTATCGCGCAATCTTTATTTATTTAAAAGGGAAAGACTAATGGAGGGCAAATTGGCGTAATAGGAGGTTGTCCTATCATTGTCACCTTAATAAGACACCTCTTTCTATTTAGGGGAGACGTCCCCGGTGACCTGGGGGTTTGAGAAGGCAATGGTAGAGGTATCAAGAAAATTTATCCCTTCTCACAAGTCACACTGATCAGAAAATCCCAAAGGTTTAACAAAATGAAGCAATGATATGCTTATGTGTACCTGCCCAGAACAAAACAACAAGAAAACACTATTTTTGCAAGTAAAATTGATGTTAGTGCTTCATAAAACCTAGAACTTGTCATTGAAAGCAATAAGTTGATATAAGATGAAGCAAACAAAATTTTTGTAACAACAATGTATATATGATGATGGCTTCACAATCAATGCCTTAAATAAGCTTCAAAATAACCCAAAATGATAATCTAACAATAGCAATATGCTAGCACTTGTCAGAAGCTAATGAGGCAATGTAAAAATCAACTTTGGTAATTGTTTTTACGAGCTTTTACTACTGTAATAATTGGTTGTAGCTTACTTCTGTAACAACAACAAGAATGTTAGTAGATTAGTCTAATCTAGGGTTAGGAAAGGTTAGTAAATAGCATGAGGTATAAGATTTGAGAGTTGTGCTCATCAATCAATCAAGTATAAGGTATAGATCAGTGTCTTTAGGGCTAATGGAGTCACTTTTTGCAGCAGCAATCTTGAAGGAAATAAATGATAGTGTGTGAGCTAAGGACAAGAGGGATGATGGTTGAGGGGTTGGTAACCCAAGGCCTCAATCAACAAACCCTAGAAGAAAAACAGCTACTAGGAAGTAGGTAACCCTAGGCCCTAACAATTTTCCTTCTTCTTTAGCTCAAGCTTGAACTAAATAAAGGCTTGATGAAGCAAATGATGCTAGAGTGCTACAATGGTAGGGCTCTAGCACATGCTTCAAAGAATAGGTTTTCTAGCAAAATCTAGTAGGTGAAAAGTTATTAAGACAAGGACAATAACATGTGTTTGATCTCCTACGATTTTAAGCTAGCAATTTCATAATCCTAGTAGAATGCAAAGTAAATATACTATAACCATTCAAAGGAAAGAAGAATTGCAGAAATTCACTTACATTCACCAAGAATAATCTAGCAAATAACCTAGTTGAAGACTTTCCACCAAGAAAATGCCAAAAAACACCAATATAAGCCTCCTCCAAGAGTTGTGCACCACTTAACTTCAGGCAATAAGCCTTAAAGAGGTTGAATTTCATACCTCACTTGTGTGAGTGAAAGAATGATGAAAAAATATAAGGGATTAATCCCTTATTTATACAATCCAAATGACCTTTAATTACAAAATTAGGTCAAAAGGGCCGACATGGCCAGTTACATCAAATATCCAGTTTTTAACATAAATTTGACAAATTAAACCCTAAAACATGCAAAAGAGGTGATGCCATGCCCTTCTAGGGTGATGTTGGGCCTCTTAGGTGAGACATTGGCCTCCAGGAGCAAAACATTAGACCTTCCAAGGCCTCTGGATCATGCCACACGTGCCACTTGGCACACAAGTGCCTCCATCATGTCCGTCTGATGCTGGGTGACGTCAAGGATCACAGAGGTGACATTGTGGGCCTTCCAAGGCCAACATTCAAGGAGAAAGGCAAGACTCCCTTGGTTTCAGGCCTACCAAGTTGTCTCTGGTGGAATGTCCTCCTCTCTCTCTGGTGCAAGCCTCTAGTATATGTCTACCCCTGGCTGGGGTCTCGGCATCCACCTGGTGGGATTTTAGCCCTATGGAGGTTCGAGCTAATCATCTCCCCATATGTACTTGTCCATCGGGCGTGGTCCTGTAGCAACAACAAGTACGCCCTTCATGGGTTCATAAGTCACAGAGATAGGGACCTGTGGGCCTCGAGACATAATCTCCTTAGTTATCCCTCGGATAGGGGATAACATCTGGCTCCAACTTGGGGATATGTGCCCACCAAAGAGCGCACGAGAACCTCAGCATCTCTGGTATGACCTGTGACCTACTAGATCTCGACAAGATTGATTAGTAATCATTTGGGGTGGTGATATCACCCATTGCTCATATATGATACAATGAAGTACAAGTAAGCAATCATATGTACAAATGGAAATACAACTACTCTAACATGAAATGCAGATGGTATATACAATGAATGCAAAATGCCTACCTACTTACCTGCACTTACCTATGAAGTCAAGTCTTTGCCCCTTGATGGGGTTTGAGGAGGTGTCCATTAACCGGTAATGGACATCTTCTTCCTTCCAACGTGGATAGATAGTAGGCATCATTGACTGACTTCATTCCGAATCTGAAAGGTCCAAGCCAAAATTGTGCACTCCCTTTGATATTAGTAGGCTCTCCCTTTTTTGTGTCCTACATCCAAATCGTATCTCCCTCTTGGTAATCTTTTGTCTTAGATTTGGTTGTTTCTTGTATAACTCCAGTATATTGTTCAGAGGGAGGAGGGTGGGATTCTGCTGTGAGGACTTATTGCTGGGACGGTCTAATCAATATGTCATCCTCTCCTTTCTTTAACAATTTGACAGTCCCAACTTCTTTGTCCTTGTATTTGTCTAGGATTTGTTGATACTCTTCCTTCTTTGGCCATTGTATTTGATCAAAGTCTTCCTCTGAAGCGAAAGGCAATCATCAGGGGAAAATACAGGAAGACTTTCTTTGGTTGGCTCATGTGTTTCACTATTTCTGATATCATCCCCTTCCCATTTGACAAAGCCAACTCATTTCCTTCTAAACCTTATCAAATAGTCATCTTCTTCTGTAGAAGAATAGTCATCCCGGTCTTCGAAGATGTCAGAGGCCTCATCAGGATAGTCACCCCAATTTGTATCTCTTTCTTGCTCGAGAACGATAGAGTGGGATCCTACCAAAGCACTATCCCTTATGTGTGTTTCGTGCAAATGCAACACCTCGTTATTACCTAGTGCAATGATGTCCTTGTAATTGCTAGGAATATTTTGGTCACCCTTTCCCTTGGCCCATGTTATCTCATTAATATTGTCTTCTTGTATCAAGGGAAGAGTGGGACAGCCTTGAAATAAGCATGGATCTACGGAATTGTAGTCACTATGTCTATGATTACACCTTTCGATGTGTTCCATTCTCTTTGGCTTGTTATGCAAGGTGATGCAATCTTGGTCTCTGACGGGAATAGTTGAGCAGGACAAGTCCATATGTAGACTCATGCCTAAAGTAGCATCCCATTCCCTAGATAATATCATTCCCCAAGTGTCAGGTATATCGACAACAACGACGTCCATTATGATGGGGAAATCGGGGTAGTCAGCAAGGTGCACTTGAAGACCTTCCATCAAGTCGTAGACCTTGATCCCCTTTGACTCAAATCTACGAACGTCGGTATAAGGCCATGTAACTTCCAACCCCAATTGGTTCATGACCTTCAAACTCATCATATTGACAAATGACTCAGAATCAAGCATGCAATTGTGTAGATATATGTCATCTATTAGCAAGGAAGTGAAAAAGGGTGTTTGCTCATTTTGCTCAAAATGACCAATTTGTAATAGTGTGGAAGTTTCTTCGAACAATAGCTAGTCATCTGGGATTTGTTTTGTCAAAGAAGGGATTTCCAACATTCCACGAATCCTTTTGACTTTTTGTAAGATATGGGCCACACTAGTGCTGAGGTTGGTCTTATCATTGCTAGGTTTTGGGAAATGTTGGGGTAAATTGTCAGTATACACCTGGGGCTCTTTAAGCTTTACCCTTGAGTCATCACTTGTTTGGCCCAAGTATTCAATCCTAGGCTTCCTCGTGTCTTGATTTTCTTGGATTTGATTTGGCATGAACAAGGTAAATATGGAATCTACATAATTATATTTCTCATGAGTAGCCTTTGGGTGATAACGTTCAAAATGGGAGTCCTTGCATGATAAGGACTTAGTATCATCTTCTTCTCTTGCAACATTTTGTAGGTTCAAAGTGTTCAGACAAATGTGTTCTTTTGGAACATGATATTTTATTGTTTGAGGAAGTCTCATAGAAAGAGGCTTTTGGGTTTTTGATAGTGACCTTTCTAACAGAGTGATTTCTTCATAGGTACCTAGATCCTTAGAGGGTTCATGTTGTTTTGAAAAATTTAAGGCATCTTTCATGTTTGAGAAACCTGTGCACCATTTCCTAGGGAAAGTATTGTTTTCTACCCCTAGAATCTCTGGGAGGTCATGCTCTAGTCATCCCATGCTTTCCTTATTCAACTCCTAGATGTCATCATTGTTCAAAAAATGACCTAATGGATGGAATCGTTGAACTTAAGATTCTCTTCAATCTGGCACGCAACATCTTGAGCTTCTTCTAGGCTTGTAGGTAATCGATCCTTGAGGGCAAATTGTAAAGTTCCTTCTAAGGAGATAAGGTAATGTTGGAGAATAACACTCTTTGGTTGAAAATTGGGCTGAAGTTTGCTAATGAGAGTGTTGAAACTATCATTGAATTCCCTAACATCTTCATCGGTTCGTTTGAAAACTTCAAGGTATTGAGAATAAAAGGAGGCCACACTTTCTTCTTTACACCGTCTGTTCATAAAAGCTCGTTCTAGATCTTCAGGAGTTTTGAAGCTTCCACTTGGGAATTGGTTAATCCAGGTTATGACACTTTCGGTGAGTGAGCTCACAAAAAGCCTCATAAAGGTGTTAGAGTGTTCTTCTCTTGATTGGTGAAATTCATACCCCTCATAAAACTTAGTCAAGTGTGAGTTGCCATAAGATCCTGCTTCTCCCGAGAATATATGTATCCATGAATTAGTCATTTTTGGGAGATCATGTAATCCACCTTGGGTGTTAACTAAGTCCAAAGGGACAAAAAATTCTTTGGGAGACCATTTAGGAGGAGCCATAGGGGCAATATGAACTACAGGAGAAGTGTGTACTGGCGTCCACTGTGGGTCGTCATTGTGGAGTCGCCATACAATCTTTTTGAGATTATCAAAGGGATGAGGGGATCACCCTCAGTGGAGTCGCCAGGTAAGCTTTGCAAAGTAAAGGCTTTTGAGGAAATTATTACCGAAAAGTGTTGTCTTTGGGGAGAATTGACTCAATGTTCCCTGACAATGGTGCCAAAATGTTATCGCACAATTTGTACTTGTTCAAAAGGGAAACCCTGATGGAGGGAAAATTGGCGTAACTGGAGGTTGTCTTATCATTGTCACCTTAATAAGACACCTCTTTCTATTTAGGGGTGAAGCCCAGGGGAGACGTCCCTGGTGATCTGGGGGTTTGAGAAGGCAATGGTAGAGGGATCAAGAAAATTTATCCCTTCTCACAAGTCACACCGATCAGAAAGTCCCAAAGGTTTAACACAATGAAGCAATGATATGCTTAAGTGTACCTACCCAGAACAAAAAAACAAGAAAACATTATTTTTGCAAGTACAATTGATGTTAGCGCTTCATAAAACCTTAGACTTGTCAATGAAAGCAAAGTTGATATAAGATGAAGAAAACATAAATTCTATAACATCAATGTATATATGATGATGGCTTCACAATCAATGCCTCAAATAAACTTCAAAATAACCCAAAATGATAATATAACAATAACAATATGCTAGCACTTGTCAGAAGCTAATGAGGCAATGTAAAAATCAACTTTGGTAATTTCTTTTAAGAGATTTTACTGTTGTAATAATTGGCTATAGCTTACTTTTGTAACAACAATAAGAATGTTAGTAGATTAGTCTAATCTAGGGTTAGGAAAGGTTGGTAAATAACTTGAGGTATAATATTTGAGAGTTGTGCTCATCAATAAATCATGTATAAGGTCTGGATTAGTGTCTTTAGGGCTAATGGAGTCACTTTTTGCAACAACAATCTCGAAGGAAATAAATGATAGTGTGTGAGTTGAGGACAAGAGGGATGATGGTTGAGGTGTTGGTAACCCAAGGCCTCAATCAACAAACCCTAGAAGGAAAACAACTACTAGTGTTGATGAATGCAACTATGGGAGACATTGTTGATATTACGGTAGCTTCGGGAGGTATGAACCTCTATTGTGCCCTTGACAAGATTAGAATGTTCCGGAAGGAAGCAAAGAAATGAAGGAAACCCTAGACAAGATGTCGGTTGCAGAAATATAAATAATATGAATTAATTAGTACCCAGAAGGAGAAGTTGGCCCCAATAAGTCTGCCAGAACCACTATAAATACAGAGCGCCAGCCTCTCATTTGACACACTTCTCAACAATTGCAGAGAGCTAGTTCTGCGCAGTGCAGTTACAGTCTTGTGCGCAAATCCTGGGGAAGGTACTGCGCCAGCTTTTGGGTGGGACTATCTAATCAGCTTAGTTACTTCTTGCTTGGTGCATTAGCCTCTCTTGGCTATTGGATTGCTACCAGGATTCTCTTCTCTATCAAGGTCAAGGTGCTCGGAGGGTGGCTTCGGCCTATGGTTGGGTGACAAGGGTATTGTCAATGGTAAAACGAGCACAATCTTTCATATTCTAATAGGTTATGGGCCCACATCTCCTTCATCCAGTCTAAACGTTGGAAGGAAGCATAGCAAGTATGATATTGAGCTCGTCGAGGAACTATCGCTAGGGTTACTAGCAGGAGCAACTTCCAAAGACACTGTCGCTAGGGTTACTAGCAGATGCAGTTGCAGAACCCTAATCTCAGATCTGACACCTTGTGATTGAGCATCTCGCTCAAAAAGAAGATATTCAGATGCGCCCTAACTCAGCGCACCTTTTGGCTCTCTCAGAAGACAAAAACGACGAAGTTGAAGTTTTGGATCAAGGCATGACCAATTACCAGTCAACCGAAGACATGAGTGAAACAATCAGTCTTCTACACTACTCAACACTCACTGGAACGATTGAAGATGACATGTGGATAATCGATAACGGAGCTTCTAGGCACATGATGGGAGATCAAGCCAGACTCTCAAATCTAAATGAGAAGAAGACCTCGTACAAGGTAGAGCTTGGAGACAAAACCACTTACNTCACTGGAACGATTGAAGATGACATGTGGATAATCGATAACGGAGCTTCTAGGCACATGATGGGAGATCAAGCCAGACTCTCAAATCTAAATGAGAAGAAGACCTCGTACAAGGTAGAGCTTGGAGACAAAACCACTTACCCCGTGGAAGGATTTGGACAAGCCTCCATCAAAATGAAAATTGGTAACTATGTTCACTTAAGCAATGTTTTATATGTACCTAGTTTAGAAAAGAATCTTGTATCGATATCCTGCCTAGAAGACAAGGGAAACAAAATAGCTTTCGTGGATGGAAAGGTGTTATCATGGCATAAAGACTCCAGCATAGAGAATGCTAGGGTTATTGGAAGTCGTGAAGGAAATCTGTATAGACTACTAGAACAAAATGAAGAACCTCTTGTACACAACGAAGTCAACCCCAATGAGCTTTGGCACAGAAGGTACGCTCACATTAACTATCAATCATTACCCTTTCTCAAAAGGATGGTTGAAGGAATACCAGAGTTGCAATCTACACATGAAGGAATCTGCAAAGGATGTGCTCTTGGGAAGAATATCAAGAAACCATTCCCAAGCAACAACAACAGATCTAAGGAGATTATAGATCTGATACACTCAAATGTTTGCAGTCCAATGTCAGTAAAATCTGTAGGAGGATCTTCTTACTACGTAATCTTCATAGATGACTATTCAAGAAAGACTTGGTTATATCTACTCAAGACAAAAGACGAAGTATTCAACAAGTTTCAAGAGTTCAAAGCAGAAATAGAAAATCTCATGAATAAGAAGATCAAGATGTTAAGAACCGATAATGGTGGAGAATACACATCAAAGGAATTCGTTGCATTCTACAAATAGGCAGGGATTAGGAGGGAGTTGATTGTTCCTCATAATCCTCAACAAAATGGTGTAGCATAAAGAAAGAACAGATCCATTGAAGAAACCGTAAAAGCCTTGCTAAATGATCAAGGTCTATCCATGTTCCTATGGGGAGAAGCAGCAATGACAACAATATATGTGCAGAACAAAATTCCTCATCGTATATTGAAGGACATGACACCAGAAGAAGCTTTCTCAGGTAAGAAACCTAATGTGGAAAATCCAAGAATATTTGGATGTCCTGTTTACTCTCACATTCCCAAGGACAAGAGGAATAAACTAGAACCTTCAGGAAAGTAAGGGATATTCGTGGGATACAGTGATTGATCCAAATCTTATAGAATATATATTCCAGAACAACACAAGATCGAAGTCAGCAGAGACGTAACATTCAATGAGAAGATAGCCTTCAAGAAATCCATAAAAGAAACTATAGAAGAAGAAGAGATTGAAGAACTTAACGAAGAAAGCACAGAAAACAAAAATGACGAATAGGAACTACATGATCATCCTATGGAGCCATGTGAAAACATTGGTTCAAATATTGTACCTAAAACCAAGAAAAGACCAGCTTGGCTTGAAGCTACCCTACAAGACGCGGAAAGACTCAAGGTTCCAGAAGGAACATTCAGAAAGAGTAAAAGACCTAAAAGATTCTCAAGTTTTGCAGCATACATGACGAAGCTTCTAGATGAAGAACCTACCACATTTGAAGAAGCAGTTCAAAAGGGATGATGGAAAGAAGCTATGATAGAAGAGCATCAATCCATTATGAAAAATGAGGTATGGGAAATCGTACCAAGACCTAAAGAAAAATCAATGGTAACTTCAAAATGGGTGTACAAGATCAAACATGCAGCAGACGGAAGCGTGGATAAATACAAGGCAAGATTCGTAGCCAGAGGGTTCTCCTAGAAGGAGGGAGAAGATTATGATGAGACGTTTGCTTCGGTGGTTAGATATACTTCCATCATAGCTATCATATCTCTTGCTGCTTCCATGGGATGGAACTTACATCGAATGGATGTAAAGATAACTTCTCTCAATGGAGCTATTGAAGAAGAAGTATATATCAACAACCTCAAGGGTTTGAGGTACATTCCAGAGACACTCACGTTTGCAGATTAAAGAAAGCTCTATATGGACTCAAGCAAGCTCCAAGGGCTTGGTATGCCAGAATGGACAACTATCTAACTAGACTTGGTTTCTCCAAGAGTCATGCAGATCCAAACCTTTACTATAAAGTCGTGGACAATGCACATGTAATCCTACTACTATATGTTGACGATCTATTCATAACAAGTGAAGAGTCTCTCATCATCCAGTGCAAGAAGGAATTAGCTTTTGAATTTGATGTGAAAGATCTGGGTCTCATGCATTATTACTTGGGACTAGAAGTCTAGCAGAAGCATGGTGAAGTATTCCTTGGACAAGGAAAGTACGCAATAAAGATCCTTCATAAATTTGGAATGATGGATTGTAAGTCCATGGACACTCCTATGAATGCGGATATAAGAAAAGTGAAAGATTTTGATTCTGATCCAGTAGACCCATCTCTATATTGACAACTAATTGGGTAATTGATGTATTTGGTAAATACTCAACCAAACATTTGCTTTGTCGTAAATACACTAAGCCAGTTCCAGGTGGAACCAAGACATGAACATTGGATAGTTGCAAAGCATGTACTAAGATATATTCATGGGACAATAAACTATGGTTTGAGATATATCGCATCCAACAATATACAACTTCATGGATTCACAGACTCTGATTGGGCAGGAAGTGCAGAAGACAGAAAGAGCACTTCAGGTATGTGTTTCAGCTTGGGCTCCGCTATGATATCTTGGGGCAGCAGGAAACAAAAGTCCGCTGCACTCAACACAGAATAAGTAAAGTATATGGTAGCATGTGAAGCATGCACATAAGCAATATGGATAAGAAAGTTAATCTCTGATTTATTTGATCAGATTCCAGAATTGACCATAATATATTGTGATAATCAGAGTTGTATAAGATTATCGGAACATCCTGTGTTTCATGAAAGGTCAAAACACAATGAGATAAAATACTACTTTATTCGAGATAAAGTCTAGGAAGGAGAGGTAAAGCTCGAGTATATCCCCACTGATGAGCAGACAATAGATATCCTGACAAAACCTCTATCCAAAATAAAGTTTGCATATTTCTGAGAGAAGATGGGGATCGTGGAAATAACTCCCTTAGTTGAAAGGGAAGAAATGACTCTCTAGTTTGGGAGGGAGCACTGAAAATATTATAGAAAACATTTATTTTGTGATTGAAAAATAGTCCAGCTTGGACAGATTCTTTCATGTTCGAAAAGTGGATCGAGATTTTTGATTGACAGCGATTTCCCATTGTGGTTAACATGGGAAATGGTCCAGATTATTGATGTATCATAGACAACAACTTCCCATTGTGGTTAACATGGGGAGTGGTCTAGGGCAGTCTCTCTTCTTGAGGGTTACTCAAGAAGACTGGCCCGCCTCGCCGGACATCGATTTCTCATTGTGGTTAACATGAGGAATGGTTTGTTTTGGAGGTTGATACAGGACAATCTTTTCCTCTTGTGGTTAACAGAGGAAATGGTCCAGACAATCATTCCTTAGGGTTTATACATTCTCTCCAGGGTGCACTTTGATTAGTGTAGGAAGAATGGCCTAGGGTGGCGAATGGTCCAGGCTTAGCAATCAGGGACAAACATTCCTTAGGGTTTATACATTCTCTCCAGGGTGCACTTTGATTAGTGTAGGAGGAATGTCCCAAGGTGAGGAATGGTCCAGGCTCAGAAATAAGAAACAATCACTCTTCCTTGTTTGAGAAGAATAGGGCAAATAACCCATTGTTGATGTTCTATACTAAGGGCATATATTCTTTCAGATCTCACAGATGTGAGTAAAAGATTGGCCCAGATGGTTCAGTTTATTTTAACAATATTTTCTATGCAGGTTGTCATCAGATGATTGTTATGGAGGTTGCCTGTCTCCAGACAATAGAGATATACTACTATGGGATATGTTCCATTGTTTGTGACTATGTGTCACGGTTTGAGTAGTTGTGTACTATCGTGGATAGACACAGTTATGTTCTATCAATTGATATTGTACCAGTTGTCATAGGAGATTATCCAGTTGGATAATAATGACGGTGCTCGTGATACTACCAGTTGAATGGTCTGTTTGTGCTCAAGACCATACCTCCCTAGCTAGGAGGGAGTGTTGATATTATGGTAGCTTCGGGAGGTATGAACCTCTATTGTGACCTTTGATAAGATTAGAATGTTCCGGAAGGAAGCAAAGAAATGAAGGAAACCCTAGACAAGATGTTTGTTGCAGAAATATAATTAATATGAATAAATTAGTACCCAGAAGGAGAAGTCGGCCCCAGTAAGTCTGCCAAACCCACTATAAATACAAGGCACTAGTCTCTCATTTAACACACTTCTCAGCAGTTGCAGAGAGCCAGTTCTGCGCAGTGCAGTTGCAGTCTTATGCCCAAATCCTAGGGAAGGTACTGCGCCAGCTTTTGGGTGGGACTATCTGATCAACTTGGTTACTTCTTGCTTGGTGCATTAGCCTCTCTTGGCTATTGGATTACTACCGGGATTCTCTTATCTGTCAAGGTCAAGGTGCTTGGAGGGTGGCTTCGGCCTATGGTTGGGTGACAAGGGTATTGTCAATGGTAAAATGAGCACAATCTTTCATATTCTGACAAACATCCTCTAGCTTACAAAATTGTGAGATGTGGAACATAACAACTATGTGAAGTCTTTCTCTTAGCTTACAAACCTGAGAGAAAGCCCCTATGAATGGTTCGTGGTTCCTGCCTGGGACAGAGTCAGGAACATAAATATGGCCTCCTCCATGACGTGAGTGAGAAGAACTACAGATGATTATCCGATGTAAGAGTGATCTGTTGAGTTAGGATGTGCCTATGGCTGAGCACAAGGTGAACGTGGGAAATCCCAAAAGTGTTGGGCACATCATCATGAGAAAATAAATGAAGATGATGTGATGGCCTCCTCTGAGCAGCAACAGAGTTGACAAGAAGACTCCAGATGATCCTCCTATTGGTGGCAGTAGGAAAGCAGATCTGTAGAGTAGATGTGCCTGTGGACGAGCATAGGTGAACATGTGAAGACCTGGTTCATCTGTGTAATGCAGTGAATCAGGTCCATGGCATCCCTCTGGATGTGCCCCTAGTGGATGAGCACTAATGGGTGTATCAGATCCTTTGCTATATGTTGTTCAAGAGTCAGACCTACCTGTAACCATATTTATTGTGTAAAGGGTACAGGTCGGCCCTATCTTATTATGTCTAAAGATAAACTGTAAAAGATAATTAATATTAATAATAATAATAATATTAATATTAATTATTATAATAATAAATAAATAATATGTCTAAGTGAAGTCGGCCCTATTGTGCCAATAGACACTTTAGTTGACAGGACAAGTCTAATATAAGTAAGAGGAAATCTTTCATTGTAGACACACACACACTTACGAGTTTTTGGAAATTTCAGCAAGTACACTTCTTGGTCAAAGTTGCGCACCTCTCTTAGGCGTTAGATTTCTAGGGTTTTGTGTGCCCTTTTGTGTGCTAGGATATTCTTGGTGGTGAAAAGGTCTTTCTCTTGAAGAGTATAGCAAAGGATTTGGCTGGGTTTTTCTCCCTTGTTTGATAAGGATTTCCCAGGATATGTCTTGTGTTCTTGTGCATGGTGCTTCTTCATGTGATCTTGGTTGCTGCAATATTTATGGTTATGGTTAATTGTTAAAATGGAGTGAACTTCATGCTTAACCTAATGATATGAAAAAACAACATGGTTCCAGAGCACAGGTCATGAAAGAACCCATTGCACAAGCATCCACCAAGTCTCATCCATTATCAACAAACCATCCACTTCTACAAAACCGTATGGCCTTCCCAGGGTTCCAGAAAATTATGTACGACCCTCCTTCTTGAAGTGTTTCAGCCCCTGAAACTTGGACATTGAGGCTAATTCTAGCATAGAAGAGTATGGCCTCTTCCAACGCATCTCTAGAAGCTCTCAGAACTTAATCATGAGAAATTTTGATTTTTTGGACCTAGGGTTTCTAGGGTGCCAAAATTTCCTGCAGAATATTTATGGTTTTCTAAAGAAACATTGTTCTGAATCAACAAGCATCTTTGTGACACTATCAACTTGATTGTTGGCAGTCATAAGTCCAAACATAATCCAGACTACAAGGATTCAAGAAAATATGAAGAACATAACTCCAATGGAAGATAGGCTTGATGGAGCAAGCAAATTCAGCCCTTATAAATCAAAGCTTATAGTCACTCTTGAAGAAGAAGATCTCTTGGATGCAACCACTAAAACTCTACGAGAAACGACAAATGAATTAGAGAAGAAAGTAAGAAAAGAAGATGACATAAGAGCAAGGAAAATAATCATCTACTCAGTAAGAGATCATCTGTTGCCCCGGATTGCAAATTTGAAGACTACCTACAATATGTATAAAACATTGAAAGAAATGTTTGAAAGTGACAACACTCTCAAAGCTCTCGCCTTGAGAAGTCAACTCCAAAGTACTAAGATAACAAAATATGACACAGTTGCACTTTTCTTCATGAAGTTATCAGAGGTTAAAGAACAACTATTGACAATTAGAGAAAACATGTCTGATAGAGAGCTTGTCTTAACTACTCTCCAAAATCTTCCAAAATCATGGGAGCCCTTCCTTCAGAGTATCAGTGGAAGAGAAACTCTACCAACCTTTGAGCGACTATGGATAGATTGTACTCAAGAAGAACTAAGAGTCGGAAATAGAGGAGTGGAAGATTACCCAGAAGAAAATCATGCTCTTGCACTTCATACMAGAAAAGGAGGAAGATTCAARAGAAACTTYAGGCAAACATTTAAAGAAGAAAAGTCTTCATCAAASTCARGATATCAAAGAAGAGATGCMTCAAAAGTTCAATGCTACAGATGTGACAAGTATGGACATATTGCTAAACATTGTCCAACCAGGAAGAAGGGAAAACAAAATGCCACCACTGCCGACATTGATCCAGATCCACCTCAAGAAAATGAAGAAAGGAGAAACGAGAAGTATTTTCTCTAAGAAGAATGTTGCTACAAAATAGGTAAAATATTTCTGTTCTAAATTTTTATAGTGGATTGCATATCACTCCTTATATTAAAAGAGATTTCAAAACTTGGACCATTATCCCTGGTACGGGAGTCCAAAACATTGTTCCTTATGCAAGAACAAAGCAGAAAAAGTATTCTTGAAAAAGGGATACAATGAATCTTCAAAACATTCCAGATCGACATCCTTGGTCAGAGACAGATTGAGACAAGCAGAAACGTTTTCCTTGAAGAAGAGATAATTTTTCAAAGATCCAAAAAATCTTAGATGGAGATTGATCGTAAGACTATACCTTCTCCCCCTTCCACAGTTCAGAGGGAGAAAGACATTATTCCAGTTGCTCCAGTTGATATGTTTAGTGATATTACAACAAGGCATAAAATGCCTACCTAGACTCACTATGCAAGAGGCAAAGAAACATACAATCCTCTCAAGGCACATTCCAAGAGAGAAAAAGAGTTTTTCAAGCTATCCTTCAAATATGAGCCACTTCATTGATGATAAGACTCCCTGTCTTAGAAAAGCTACAAGAAAATCAGTATGGCCAAAAGTCGTAACAAAAGAATATCAGTATACTTTAAGACAGTACTTAAGATATTATTCAAGGACCAAAAGGAGAAAACATGTGGTACAACATGTAGCCGATGAAAATATCAAGGAAATACAAAACGTGATCTATAGCCAGAGGTTTCTCACAAACAAAGGGAGTTGTCCATAATGAAACATTTGATCCAGTAAACCAGATACACTTCCACCCATGAGTTGGAAACCATATCAGATAAATGGATTCTTGATAAGTATGGATCTCAAAACAAAAGTGACGGAGATCCACACCTATATCATTGCAGTATTGGTGACGAAAGCCTGGTCCTGATGACATATTCAGAAATCGTTGTTACTACAAGTAATCTTAAATTTCTGAATTCGAGATGAACAATCTGAGTATGATTCATTACTCCTTGGGACAAAAGGTATGACAAATGACCAAAATAAATAAATAAATTTAGTGAACCAGAAAAACCCTTCCGGTTGATGCTCTACCTTGAAGTCTTCCATGGTTTCCTATTGCAGCAGGAAACATAACTCTATAGCCCTACGTGCACCAGAGACAGAGTATATATGTAGCAGTAAGTGTGCGAAGCAATGTGGCTTCACATGCTTCCAACATATCTACTTGACCATGAGATGGTTCCTATGATGATGACAAAAATCCATATATAAATCTCCTTAAAGAACCCAGAGCTTCCTAATGAATTGTCACATAGAGAGATAAAATCTTCTTATGTCAAAGATATGATGCAGAAGAAAATTGTATACTTACAGTACCTTTCTCCACCTGAGCAGACTGCAAACTTCTACACCAAACATTAACTTGGTGAAGAATTCCTTCCGAGTTAAGAGGGAGTATAGATGACCTTAGCCAAAAACAAAATTCAGAGTACATCGGTATGAGACTTAGCTAAATGAAAAATGCCTCCCTAGCTGACAGGGAGTGTTGATGAATGCAGCTATGGGAGACATCCTCCATCTTAGAAAACTGTGAGATGTGGAACATAGCAGCTATGTGAAGTCTTTATCTCATCTTACAAACCTAAGAGAAAGCCCCTATGAAGGGTTCGTGGTTCCTACCTGGGACAGAGTTAGGAGCGTAAAGATGGCCTCCTCCATGACATGAGTGAGAAGAACTCCAGATGATTATCTGATGTAAGACCGATGTGTTGAGTTAGGACGTGCATGTGGATGAGCACAAGGTGAATGTGGGAAATCCCAAAAGTGTTGGGCACATCATCATGAGAACATAAATGAGATGATGTGATGGCCTCCTCTGAGCAACAACAGATTTGACGAGAAGACTCCAGATGATCCTCCTGTTGGTGATAGTAGGAAAGCAGATCTGTAGAGCAGACGTGCCTGTGGACATGCACAGGTGAACGTGTGAAGACCTGGTTCATTTGTGTAATGCAGTGAATCAGGTCCATGGCATCCCTCTGGATGTGCCCCTAGTGGATGAGCACTAGTGGGTGTATCAGATCCTTTTATATATGTTGTTCAAGAGTCATACCTACCTGTAACCCTAGTTATTGTGTAAAGGGTACAGGTCGGCCCTATCTTGTTGTGTCTAAAGATAAACTGTAAAAGATAATTAATATTAATAGTAATATTAATTATTATAATACTAAATAAATAATATGTCTAAGTGAAGTCGACCCTATTGTGCCAATAGACACTTTAGTTGACAGGACAAGTCTAATATAAGTAAGAGGAAATCTTTCATTGTAGACACACACACACTTGTGAGTTTTTGGAAATTTCAGCAAGTACACTTCTTGGTCAAAGTTGCGCACCCCTCTTGGGTGCTAGAGTTATAGGGTTTTGTGCACCCTCTTGTGTGCTAGGATATTCTTGGTGGTGAAAAGGTCTTTCTCTTGAAGAGTATAGCAAAGGATTTGGCTGGTTTTTTCTCCCTTGTTTGAGAAGGGTTTCCTAGGATATATCTTGTGTTCTTCTGCATGGTGCTTCTTCATGTGATCTTGGTTGCTGCAACATTTATGGTTATGGTTAATTGTTAAAATGGAATGAACTTCATGCTTAACCTACTGCTATGAAAAATCAACAACTAGGAAGTAGGTAACCCTAAGCCCTAGCGATGTTCCTTCTTCTTTAGCTCAACCTTGAACTAAATAAAGGATTGATGAAGCAATGATGCTAGAGTGCTACAATGGTAGGGCTCCAGTACGTGCTTCAGAGAATAGGTTTTCTAACAAAATCTAGTAGGTTAAAAGCTATTAAGACAAAGACAATAACATGTGCTTGATCTCCTAGTGTTTTAAGCTAGCAATTTCATAATCCTAGTAGAATGCAAAGTAAATATACTATAAACATTCAAAGGAAAGAAGAATTGCAGAAATTCACTTATATTCACCAAGAATAATCTAGCAAATATCCTAGTTGAAGACTTTCCACCAAGAAAATGCCAAAAAACACCAATATAAGCTTCCTCCAAGAGTTGCGCACCACATAACTTCAGCCAATAAGCCTTAAAGAGGCCGAATTCTAGACCTCACTTGTGTGAGTGAAAGAATGATGAAAACATACAAGGGATTAATCCCTTATTTATACAATCCAAATAACCTTTAATTACAAAATTAGGTCAAAAAGGCCGACATGGCCAGTTACATCAAATATCCTGTTTTTTAAATGAATTTGACAAATTAAACCCTAAAACATGCAAAAGAGATGACGTCATGCCCTTCTAGGGTGATGTTCGGCCTCCTAGGTGAGACGTTGGCCTCTGGGAGCAAAACGTTAGGCCTTCCAAGGCCTCTGGATCATGCCACACATGCCACTTGGCACACAACTGCCTCCATCATGTTCGTCTGACGTTGAGTGACGTGAAGGGTCACAAAGGTGACGTCATGGGCCTTCTAAGGCCAACGTTTAAGGGGAAAGGCAAGACCCCCCTAGGTCCAGGCCTACCAAGCTGTCTCTGGTGGAACGTCCTCCTCTCTCTCCGGTGTAAGACTTTGGTATATGACTGCCCCTGGCTGGGGTCCATTTGTTGGTATTTTATCCCTATGAAGGTCCGAGCTAATCATCTCCCCATATATACCTATCCGTCGGGCGTTGTCCTGTAGCAGCAACAAGTACACCCTCCATGGGCTCATAAGTCACATGGATCATAGCAACGTCAATCACATCTAACAATCAATTTACCCAAACATGTGCATAAAACCCCCCTTTCCCTGACAAGTGATCAAAGACGTTATGCTATTCTACAAGTCAAGTTTGGAGAGGGTTCCAGGACATCCGATTGGGCCAATTCTCCTTAGGTGTGAGGTGTTTCTAGGTGAAGACCAATCTAGGTCATGTAAGTGCATGATATGGTGTGGGGGATGTTTAGGAAAAGGGTGTAGTGATGGCAGGGAAATGTAGGGGTTACCTGTGGGTGCCTCTGAAGAGGTTGAGTTGCACCTTGTCATCAATGCAATTGTTTCCTAGCCCATTGAATTTCTTTTTACTTTTTATCATATTTATTTTTTTCTTTCAAGAGAATAGATGGGGGACATTGTCATGGCGTAGTGACCAATGGTGACAGTGTTACCCACGAGCATTTCACGGAGATGAGAAGGCTAGCTTGTGATGAGGACTCCTTTCTCTTGGCTATGCCACCAAGAGCCACTACCCTGGCTTAGTGACCAGATGAATAGTATTGTCATACTGCTACATGCATATGGACCTAATAGGCTGACTCATGAGGAGACCCCCTATCCACCAACTAGGTCTTGAGTCTTATCTTTTTATGGGTCCTCCCTTTTTCTTTCTGAGAAGCCTTTTGTTGCTTTCTCGAGGATCCCTGGGCGAAGCATCTCAAGGTTTGATCTTTTGGCTTTTATCTTTTTCCAGCTACTTTTACCCTCTGGGCCTTTAGCCCCTTCTTCCCACGAGGAAGGTAGAACCCTTTACTAGTTTGGAAAACCCAATGCCTGAACCAGTGTATGTTGATATTATGGTAGTTGCGAGAGGTATTTACCTCCACGTGTAAACTTGATGAGAATAGAAGACTCCGGGAAGCAAGAGAAACCCTAATGAGTTGGCTAATAACCCTAGAAGACATGTCAGCTCAAGAAAATAATATGTATTAGGTTATTAGCCTTCAAGAGAAGAAGTCGACCAAAAGAATTAATATATACTGAACAGACAGGTACCCAGAAGGAGAAGTCGGCCCTAGTAAGTCTTCCATAACCACTATAAATACAGGGTGTTAGTCTCTCATTTGACACATATCAACAGTTGCAGAGAGCCAGTTCTGCACAGTGTAGTTGCAGTCTTGTGCGCAGGTTTGGAGGAGAGTTGTTGGTGCAGCTGTTGAAGCTAGCAGTTACGTTTTGGCTTGGACTATCTCTTGGCTAGGGTTTGGACTATCTGATCAACTCTTGTTGGTGCGCTATCCTTGGGGAAAGGTGCACTACCCTTTGTTTGGCTATCTAGCCTAGGGTTTGCTTCCAGAATGATTCTCTGTCAAGGTTAAGGTGCTCGGAGGGTGGCTTCGGGCTATGGTTGGGTGACAAAGGTATTCTTAATGGTAAAATCAGCACACGTCTTTCATATTCTAACAGGTTATGGGCCCACACCTCCTTCATTCGGTCTAAACGCTGGAAGGAAGCATAGCCGCTAGGATATTGAGCTCGTTGAGGAACTACTGTGAGGGTTAATAGCAGGAGAAGCTTCCAAGACACTGCATCTAGGGTTGCTAGAAGGTGCAGTTGCAGAAACCCTAATCCTCTTATTGAGGCATCTTAAGTGAATGGATTGACCTAATCTCCAGATAGATCAGTGCGCTCTAGCCTAGCGCATCTCCTGATACTCTCAGCAAGCCAAGACGTGAAGTTTGAGTTTATGGTCAAATCTAGGGTTTGACCAAGTCAAAGCAACCATGATTTATTCTATGAAGTTAGAGAACAAGTTAGATGGATCCTCTAACTTCAGAGCATGGAAGACAAGGATTGACCTCATCCTTGCCAAGAATAAAGTGTTGGATATTGTGAAAGGAAAAATCGTGGAACCAGAGTTTGAAGAAGGAAAAGAGAAGGAACTGCAGAATGTTGTAGCTATGGAGAAGTTCAAAGACAGTGATATCAATGCTATGAGTATCATAGTGGAATCTATAAAAGACCACCTGATACCGTACATCTCCCATCTTGACTCATCAAAGAAGATGTACGATGCCCTAACAAATCTCTTCTCAGTCAGAAACATTGGACAAGTAATGAGTCTGAAGAATGACTTCCGTGACATGAAGATGAATGATGATGACAACATAACATCATACTTTGTGAGAATCTCTCAGTTAAGAGATCAAATACAAGCTATTGAAGAGATCATCTCAGAGAAGGAGTTGGTAAACATAGTACTCAATGGTCTTCCTAAGACGTGGGATGCATTTGCCGCAAGCATGAACACAAGAAAGGAGTATCCGACATTTGAAGAACTTTGGACTTGCTGTGCTCAAAAAGAATCAAGGATCAGTGCAAAAGAGAAACCCCAAAAGAAGTACGATAATCAAGCCTTCACAACAAGATTCAAGAACTTCAGGAACAAAAGGAAGTTTGGTTCAAGGAGGAAGCGAAATCAAGAGAAAGACATTTCAGAAGTACAATGCTTCAACTATCGAAAGTATGGTCACTACAAGAATCATTGTCCTGAGCTAAAGAAAAGGAAGGAGAAACACAAAGCATCAGTCGCTGAAGAAAATGAATCTACAAAGAAGACTAAGCATGATGAAAGAGACTTCTTCCTCTAAAGCTAACAATACTCTTCTTATTCCTTGTACATATCTTTTTTGGATCGTCTCTGTACATATCTTATATATCTATCTCTTGGAAGATAATGTGTTCCAAGAAGAACTATACCAATGGAAGAACAACAAGATAAGGATTGATATCATTGGATAATACATGAAAGAATGAAATACATCAAGAAAATCATGTGGAAACTATTGCAAGATAAACCGAATCAATCACGAAGAGACTTAGAAGAAGCAAAGACAGAAAGAAATTGGAGAAAGACTTATGACGTTTTGTAGAAGACAACAAGATAGAAGTGTGGACTCTGTTAGACAGAGAGAGCCAATTATATATTGCAGAAGACAAAAAGACGGAAGCATGGACTTTGTTAGACAGAGAGAGCCAATTATATATTGTAGAATACAATAAGGATGCAGACATAAGCATGGACTTTGTTAGACGGAGGGAGCCGATTATATGCACTCATACATGAAGCAAGGATTAGGAGGGAGCTAATCCTATGATCCATTGAAGATGATAAAGTATATATCCATGGTAGTAACCACAAAAGACAGTACATGCTCAGTTCAACCTCAGAAGAAGTCTTCTTCGAAGAGAAGTCTTAAAGTATCTCTGGTTGTCCATCTAGATCCGTGATCCTATGATAAAAGAAAGAAGTGGAATCTTTAGGGCATGGAATCTATAAGAAACTCCATGGACCCAAAATCTAAAGAAAAACATGAGGAAGAACATGAAGATTCCAAGAAAGAAGAGAA
>ML808991.1:65867-79472 GCA_009831015.1 Picea engelmannii
TATCTCTACATGAGTCATTATATCATCCGCAACATCCATGAGTCAGAATTCTACATCAGATGAATGCAAAGAATGTTCTCCAGAGAAATTGAATAAAGAGTGTATGAAGAGCAATCTCAAGACTTTGAGGCATACCAGAAAGATACCCTTGTATGCAGATAGAAGAAGATAACTTGGTGAAGAACCTCCAGTGTACAACAGAAGCGTGGTGAATATTTCCTATAACATCAAGATGATTACTCAGAAGATCAGATCTCATGATGACAGAAGAAGTGCCACATGGATATGTTCCAGTTTTTCCAACAATGATATACTCTATTGTTCAGAGCTACATAAAGCCTTCAAAGTGTTCCAGACTAAAGTACATTTGAAATCAAGCATTGCATTATCCATGATGAAGTTCAGAAAGGAGAAAGTGTTTCTCCAATACATATCCCCACAGATGAGCAGATAAGCAGAGATTTTGGTAAAGCTTCTATCCAAGATGAAAGAGTTTGCATACTCAAGCTGGAGCTCGTGGAAACGACTTCCTTATTCAAAAAGGAAGAGATGACTCCAAGGTTGGGAGGGAGCACTGAAAATATTATTGAAGACATTCATTTTCAAAGATTGAAAAATAGTCCATCTTGGACAGATGCTTTCCTGTTCGGAAAGTGGATTGAGATTACTGACGGACAGGGATTTCCCATTGTGGTTAACATGGGAAATGGTCCAAATTGTTGATGTATCATAGACAACGACTTCCCATTGTGGTTAACATGGGGAGTGGTCTAGGGCGGTCTCTCTTCTTGAGGGTTACTCAAGAAGACTAGCCCGCCTCACCGAACAACGATTTCTCATTATGGTTAACATGAGGAATGGTCCGTTTTGGAGGTTGATGTAGGACAATCTTTTCCTCTTGTGGTTAATAGAGGAAACGGTTCGGACAATCATTCCTTAGGGTTTATACATTCTCTCCAGGGTGCACTTTGATTAGTGTCGGAGAAATGGCCCAGGGTGAGGAATGGTTCAGGCTCAACAATCAGGGATAGGCATTCCTTAGGGTTTATACATTCTCTCTAGGGTGCACGTTGATTAGTGTAGGAAGAATGGCCCAGGGTGGGGAATGGTCCAGGTTCAGAAGACAAGAAAATTATTCTTCCTTGCTTGAGAAGAATAGTCCAGATATTTGATTGTTCTACTCTGAGGGCAGATATTCTTTCAGATCTCATAGATGTGAGTGAAAGATTGGCCCAGATGATTCAGTTTATATCATAACATTATTTCTATGCAGGTTGTTATCAGATGATTGTTATGAAGACAGTAGATGTATACTACTGTGGTGGATATGCTCCACTGCTCGTGACTATATGTTGTTGATTAAGTACTTGTGTGTTACTTGGTGTGGTAGTGTACCATTGGATTGTATTTATGTACTACTATGGATAGACACAGTTGTGTTATATTTTTGTTCTGATTACCTTGAAGACTATCAGCAGTTTATTGGAGATAATCATCATCTAGATAAATGATGAACATAAATTTTCCAGATAGAAAACGGTTCAGAGCATTTACTCTTCTAGATTATAAGAATGTCTCTTGTATCACTCTATGGTGTGAGTGACTTATCCAGCATCATGTCTGATTACTCAAATGAAGTATGGTTTCGAGAGATGATGCAGCTGATGACACTGATGGTGATGGTGATGCTCATGATCTAGTCATGAGATAGTCTAGACGACTATGTTGATGCTACCGGGTAAATGGTATGTTTTTGTGCTCAAGACCATTACTTGTAATACCTCCCTAGCTAGGAGGGAGTGTTGATATTATGGTAGCTGCGGGAGGTATTTACCTCCACGTGTAAACCTGACGAGAATAAAAGACTCCAGGAAGCAAGAGAAATCCTAATCAGTTGGCTAATAACCCTAGAAGACATGTCGACTCAAGAAGATAATATGTATTAGGTTATTAGCCTTCAAGAGAAGAAGTCGGCTAGAAGAATTAATATATACTGAACAGACACATACCAAGAAGGAGAAGTTGGCCCCAGTAAGTCTGCCAGAACCACTATAAATACAGGGCGCCAATCTCTCATTTGACACATCTCAGCAGTTGCAGAGAGCCAGTTCTATGCAGTGCAGTTGTAGAGAGCCATTTTTGCGCAGTGTAGTTGCAGTCTTGTGTGCAGGTTTGGAGGAGAGCTGTTGGTGGAGCTGCTACAGCTAGCAGTTACGTTTTGGCTTGGACTATCTCTTGGCTAGGGTTTGGACTATTTGATCAACTCTTGTTAGTGCGCTATCCTTGGGGAAAGGTGCGCTACCCTTTGTTTGGCTATCTAGCCTAGGGTTTGCTTCCGGAATGATTCTCTGTCAAGGTTGAGGTGCTCAGAGGGTGGATTTGGCCTATGGTTGGATGACAAGGGTATTGTCAATGGCAAAATGAGTGCACATCTTTCATATTCTAACAAGGGATAGATGAGAGGGAAGATGATGAAAAATGATAAGTATGGTGGGAATGGACAATGACCTTTCATAAACCCACCCAGTGGCAACTCACTCCTAAGGGAACCAAATCGCTAGGGCATTTTGTCATCCTCCCTAGGTATGGACAAGTCAAAAGGCATAAAGTCCAAGCACACGTCATGAAGGAAAAAAGAATCAAATGCACATGTTCAAATGTTTTGAGAATTAGAGTGACACATACCATGATTCCCAGACTCATTACCTCATGGAGAAAGACCCACTACTACTTTAGAACTAGGCCGATGGGATGGATGTTACTGTTGTTGATAGAATGGAGGCACTGAAGAAGAAGGATGGGTCCTCCAGGGCCGGGCTTAAGTCAATATGGCTCTCAGTACTCCATGTATAGGACATGTGGGCCTCGAGACATAATCTCCTTAGTTATCCCTAAGATAGGGGATAACAGAGCCCGAGTCATCCAATGTTATGGACCTTGGTCTAGACTTAGTAGACTATGAGGATGACGAGACAAACAACATGCTTTCAATCTTCATGTCACGAGAGAAGCTACTAGAGAGTTATAGAAGCACATGTGCATTTAAAGAGGAAGATACTCATTTTCTAAGTATTGTGGAAGATATGTACAACATGCTAGATGGAGGCAGGCGGATGGGAGAGGAGGTACATTCCCCACATCTAGTTCATAAAGTATTGATGTCGTTATTGTGGTCCATCAATGTCCTTGAAGTTATCCTTGCTAGGGTATTGTGGAACCCCCAGGAAGCTTTTTTCCATTTTCACTTCCTGGGGTTATACCCACCCTATCAAAACCTGTTTCTGATACATTGACCATGGGTACGCTTGGCAAGAAACACAAAAGATGTATTAGATCTAAGACAAATAGAATTAGGATGGTGATAGGGCACAATGTAAGGATGGAAAAGGTTGAAAGTCTAATGAAGATGTCTTTGGTTGGAAGATTCATGGGAAAGATGGCAAAGGGTGCTTTGTTGCAAAACTGGTTGGAAGTCGGATGGTCCAAGATTCTAGGTTATACTCCATCTTTTCACTTGTTGGCTAAATGTTGGATTTGCATAGAGCTTTGGAGCAAGCTCGATGTAACTAAAATCCCAACACAAACCTAGTTATGGGGACATTACAATCTTGTTATGAATCAATGGCACCTAGGTTTTGACAATTAAAGAGAACCTTTGGCTATTTGACACATCTGGGTTTTGCTTTTGGGCTTCTTGATGGAACTATGGAACAAGGAACCTCTATCAATTATTGATAATGCACTCGCAAAAACTAGTCGCACTAGAATAAAATCTTTGGTATAATCTAGACAAGTGGATTGTTAAAGTATTGGTCAAATTTTACTTAAGGGAAGGTATTTTGACCGATCTAGATATTGATTGGGGTCAGCAATCTTTTACAAATAAGTTAGACTAATGGAAAATTTTGTTTCATTGCTCAACCTATCATGAGGTAGAGAGCATCTAGAGGGACTATAAATTGCCAAGCACGAATTGGATTTTCAAGGAGAAACTCTAGGTCAAGAAATTGTGGGAGTTGACACTACCAATTCTTTTTGTTGATGAATCCAAGGGAGTTTTTTATCATGACTCATCTCCTCTGGAATGGCCAAAAGAAAGTCCAACAAGGGAATATTCACAAGTCTCTTCCAGTTTGGACCCTCCCAATCCCCCAGGTAGGGAGCATGCAAATATTTTCTAAGGTATATTAGGCTCTTTGAACTACCCCTTGATTATTTAAGGTACTTCTGAGGGTTCCCCTTCTACTTGTCTTGTCAATAGTGGTGTTGGGATTTAGTTAAAAACCTGGAATGGTCATAATTATAAGGTTGTGAGCATGAATCGTATCTCCCATTGCTTGTCCCTGGAACTAGTAGACACTACTGGGACTAGGACGGAAGACCTGGGACCTAGAGAAGTATCTAAGACCTTTGGTAGGAATTTAAGGAAATCTAATTCCAATGGATCTCCAATGTTTTCCAGTTACCAATTTCAATCTCAAAAACCCAAAAAACTAGAGAACAAAGGGGAAGTTGAATGGGGACTTGTCAAGTTTATTGAAAATCACAACACAATGGGAAGAAAATCTCACAATTCTCTAGAAAAATCCAATCCCTCAAAGGAGATTATAGAAAGAAAATATTCAACCATTAATGGGGTTCTTAGAGAATATAAACTCCTAGAATATGATCTAATGATTATTATATCCTTGAATGTGAGAGGGGTCGAGGGTTCCCCAAAGTAGCAAGTCCTTAGGAGATTGTTTAAAGTTTACAAGCTTGACATTGTGATGTTTCAAGAGACCATGTGCATTGGTTCCAAAACCATTTCTATACTATCTACTTTTTTGATAGATTGGCAATTTTGTTTTGTTGATGCCAAGGGTTTATCCAAAGGTCTAGTGAGAGGTTGGAATTCTAGTTTTAATGTGATTTCAACACACTCTGTTCCTGCAGGTATTGTCTTGGAAGGTAATTCAAATGCTCTAGGAAAGGTCTTAAGACTAGCCAATCTCTTTAGGCCTTATGTAGATAGGAAAACATTATGGGATTTGGTAAACAAACTGTTATCCCCAAGTACTAGGGATAACTAAGGAGATGATGTCTTAAGATCCTCAGGTTGCAGACATGGAGTACAGAGAGATAGCTTGACCAATAGTGTCCACTTGCACAAATAGAGACCCACCTCACCATTGCAACTCCAGGTTCACCACGACGGTATATACCACATAATATAGCCTCCGAAAAGCATTGGGTCTTGCTCCATGAGGTACAAGTAAGGTATTATGGTGCTTGTCGTTTCAATATTTGAGGCATTTGAGTTTGTTGCATCTATTATTGCTTTTGATTGTTTAATGTTTGCTTGGACATTATGCTCCTTGCCCTGTTTCACTTTGGTGGTTGACATTGCACCCAAGTAAGTGGGTCACCCTTAGGGATAGGTCTTCTACTAGGAGGTCCTCTTGACGAGTCATTGTGCCACTCCTGACCATACTTGTCACTTTCCACAGTTCATCCCCTCATCTCCTCACCTTTTTGGATTTTCGGGTGTACTGACCCAAGAAGGGGTTGAAGGCCCAAAGGCTTGTCGCTGGAAAAAGATAAAATCCAATCATTAACCTTCTGGATGCTCTTCCAAGGATCCTGAGGACAATGAAATGTCTCTCATAAGAAACTGATGGGACCCATAAAAGAATAACTAATAAAAAATGCCAACTAGGGTGGAGCATGTGTGGGCACTGTTTTTATTGCTTAGGTAGAAGCCCCACACATGTTTTCAACTCGGGGAAGCATGATGTGACCAGGGTAGAGTCAAGGTGGGCACAAATTTTCATGCTTAGGTAGCAGCCCCACATTGGCTTCAACCTGTAAACATCCTAAAAGAATAAAAGGTAATAAATGGGCTTGGAAAAAGGTTACATTAAAAACGAATGTGCAACACACCCTCTAAAAAGGCACCCATAAATGAGACACTACAATCGTTTGTATGTCATGAACTCCATGCCCAAAAGTCTTTCCCCCATCCATGACACCTCATCCACATGACTTAGAAGGAGGTACCCTTGGGAAACACCCCTAAACTTGAGGTACGATTCACCCAATAGGTCATTTTGTCAATCCTCCTATACCTAAACTTGGCAAATTGCATAGGGTCTTTGAGCATTAGTTTATTTTGATGAGGTAGTTTGGATGTACATGCTTATATGGCTCTTCTATTACTTTGATTTACTCATCCTACTGCATTTGACTTGAGATCCTTAGAGGGTGTATCCATTTGTCTTTACAGGACCCAGCTGATGGACAATTTTGGAAGAACAAGCCTAGTTTGGGCTTGAATCCCACAGGTTGGATGCCAAGGGGCCACATATTGGATGATGAAGACATTCCTTTGGAGGCCTAGAAGACATCATGGAGGATTGAACCTAGCCCCTACCACCCAAACGACTTGCCTAAGGAGGCCAAAACGTCACCTTTGAGGGCTTGATGTCACATCAAGGCTAGGGTTTGGTGGCGATTGAGGACACTTGGCACGTTTTGGAGGAAAAAAACCTTGGACCATGGAAGCAAGGCATGTGTTGAAGACCATTGGCCATTGGAGGCTTAACGTTTCCTTCTCAAAATCAATGACTTGACCAAAAGTGCCAAACGTTGCCCAAGAAGGAGGCGACATCATGCTTTTAGGGTTTCTTTTATGTGCAAAGTATGGTATAAACATTATTATTTTTGGAAAGGGGAAAGATAAGGGTTGTTGACCCCTTATCTTGTGTTTTACCCTAACTTTTGTGGAAAAACTATGTTTAGAACATTTTGTATAAATAGAGATCATTTGTATCTCATTTGGATATAACTCTCCCATTGTGAGAAGACTCTAAGCTGGAATTTGCACCCCATATGGGTAATCTCTCTCTCTTGTGCTCTTGTTATGGTTTCTTTATGCTATTGGTGGAAGAAGTAGTGTGCTACCTCTCTTGGAGCTATTCTCTTGCATTTGTGGTGGATTAATCTTGGTAAGAGGAGGTTTATCTTATTGTTGCTTGGACTAGGTAAGGAATATATCTTATTGTTGCTTCATTGCTTGGTTACAAGTGTGATTTGATAGACTTCTTGGGGAGCATAAGGGTTTACAACCCCACCATATCCATCATTTTTTGTCTTGGAATATTTTGTTGCACAAGGTTTTACTAGAAGAAGTATAAGGGTTTACACCCTCCTAGTACTTCCTAGATAGTCTTGCTTGGCTTGGGGAGTAAAAGGGCTTACAACCCCAAGGAGAAAGTATTGCTAGCTCATTATTTGTTTGAGTCCATAACCCAATAGCTAAAGGCACTAATATAATTTCATTGGAGAAATAAAATCTTGCATTGGTTCACGTGAAAGCTTGGGATTTTGAGATTGTCTAAATTGGAATCAATTTTATGTTATATATGCTTGGTTGAGCCACTAGGGCATCTCATTTTGCTAAGTGCTTATTTTTGATGTTATAACACTTAATCTACAGGAATTAGGGCTGCAGAAACCCTAAAATAAATCTCTTAATAACTCGGAAACCAACTGTCAAAAATTGCTAGAAGTTTGCCCTCACAATCTAGTAGTCCTAGCGCACTTTTTGGGTGTACTCTTGACAAATTTTGGTTGTTGATTTCATTGTTGTAACAACTTGTGTGCTACAACCGTAAGGCTGATAATTATTTCTGCAGTACTTGTTTATAATAACCTTGCTTTCATGCTAAAGTCTTTATCTTTCAATCTTGAGTTGTACTAGTCATATATAGCGTAGCTCTTGTATCATTAACTAGACTTTTAACAACTTTATTTGCAGCTCTTATTATCCTTTGTTGTTGATATATATCATTGTTTGGTGCTGCAATTAGGAACAACAAACTTAACTTGCTTGTCCAATACATTATTGGGCTTGTATCTTTGTTTTCCTTGTGTCTCGGGCAGGTGCATCCACTTCTTGGCAAGTCTTCTATACTGTGGTACATATTCCACCATCTAAGAGACTCTTTTCAAGCTCTTTTTACCTTCCATCATTGATCTATAGGGGGAACCTTCATCATCTCTTCATCCTCCATCTCATTTCCCTTAGAGTCACCCAAGATTCCCCCCTTGAGGTGATTACTTCATCTCTAAAGTGACGGGAATACCTATCTAAGGTGACAATGGGTAGGTGTTCTCTTAGTTGTCACCATATTGTGGTTTGGGTTGGGATTTGCCCAACCTACAACTTGTGCGATAACATTTTGGCACCGTTGTTGGGGAGGATTTTGAATCCTCTTCCGAACCCCAACGACACTTTGGCAAGCTATCCCAAAGCCTTTCCCTAGGTTTGCTGGCATCTCCACCTAAAGGACATTCCCATTCCACCTTTGATGAGCTCTTCTTGAAGCTCATCTGGAGACTCCACCTTCCTAGAACCCCTCTTCCCTCAAGACCTCCCCCCTAAGGAGATTCAAACCTTCTAAGGTTTACCGAAGAAGGCCCCCTCTCAAGTGTCCCATTGTAAAAACCCTTTTGCACGGTACCCTTCCCTTTGCTCCAATGGCTCACCCTAGGGAAAAAGACCTTTATAAACCCTCGAACATGGCCACTATCCCTGGATACCCCAATATAATGTCGAAATACTCTCACAAATGGTTGCCAAAGTTTCTGGGAAATAATATCACCACTGCACATGATCATCTCTACGCCGTAGGCCGAGACATGGAAAATGCAGAAGGGGAACATGAGGATGTAGCAATGAGGCTACTAGCTTCATCTTTGACCGAAGATGCTCAGAGATGGTTCAAAGGACTACCTAACAATCACATAACATCTTATGAGGATTTTTCCAAGTTATTCAAGAACATATGGACAACGAAGAAAGACAATGGGATGTATGTAGCTCAGTTCAATCAAATAAAGAAAAAGGAGGATGAGACAATGACTGAATTTGACACCAGGTTCGACAAATTATGCAGTCAAATTTGGACAGATTTGCATCCTACGGCTACAACTGCTCATCTCCTCTATATGAATGCATTTGATGGGCAATTTCACTTTATTATGAAGGACAATAAGCCCAACACTTTGGCACAAGACAAAGAGTATAATGTGGAGATTGAAGAAAATCTCCTTGACTCAAAGGTTTACCCTTTCCAATATCCTCGTGCCAAGGCAGAAGCAAAGACGAAGGCTTCCAGTAACAGTGCTTCTGATCCAATTTCCCTCTTGACTCAGAAGATAGATCAAATGAGTACTCAGTTTTTCCAAGCACATAATCAAATCATAGGCCAATTAACCATTGTGGAAAGAAGCCAATCTGCCCCCTAGACCTTAGTTTACCAGACAATAGAGAGATGCCACAGGTTGGAAACCATGGCCTCAATAAGAGGCAAAGGCCCCTGATACCTTAAAACCAGTTGGAATGGTTGACACAGAACAAACACTATGGTGTTTTCCGTGCCAAAAACCTCACCGAGAGGATGAGTGTCCCTGCCAAGATGAAGATTCTTCTGACAATATGAATTTCATGGATATGATCTGTAACTTACAAGAGGAAGAGGTCACATAGGAACAGATCGACGAAGCGATAAGACAGGGGGAAAGAGAGGGGAGACTCCAAGCTTTAAATCAGTTGATAGACGATCAGAGGAAGGAACTAAGGAAGAGGGAATATTTGACATACACTAGAAGAAATAAAGCTTCAACCCCTCCATCACAATCTACCACTCCTCCTCCGTCTATTGAAAAGGTGGTCCCACTACTTCCACCTCCAGTACATGAGTTGCTTCCAAAGCCAACTCCAACATATGAGATTCAGTTGAACATAGACATTGCAGCCATGTTTGGGAAGTTAGATATGACGATTCTTATGATATAAATGTGCAAAATCCCTTATGTAAGGAGGGAAGTCTTGAAGTTATTACAGGTACCAACTAAGAAGTTGGATCCTCCATCATTTTTAACACCATGTATGTCGATCGGCAAAAGGACACCAATCCTCTTTTCTATCTTTCATTGGGCATGAATGGCCTTCACCTGAATAACTATATGTTGGATTCTGGGGCCTCCACAAATGTCATGTCGTTGAACGTAATGGAACAACTTGGTTTGAAGATGACCCGACCCTATGGAAATGTGTCTGGAAGTGATTCTAAAAGGGTTAAGGTTTATGGATTATGTGAGAACGTTGAGGTCTTCTTGACTGATTTTCCACATATCAGCCTCCGTATGAATATAGTAGTAATTGATGTCCCCGATGCTTTGGGGATGCTCTTATCAAGGAGTTGGTCGACTTCCCTTGGAGGTTTCCTTAGCATGGATCTCACCCATGAGCACATTCCCATGGGAGATGGCACCTTTGAGGTATTATACAGTCAAGAGCGAGCTAACAAGCATGTGATGAATCCCAACAGTCCTGACTATACTAGTGAGGATGAGTTTGATGAGGTTCTGGATACCATTGAGTACGTTCCACGAGACTTACCTTTCATGTGTTAGTATATAATGGATGTGCTCATTTTACCATCGACAATATCACTATTGTCACCCAACCATAGGCCGAAGCCACCCTCTGAGCACATTAACCTTGACAGATAATCACTTCAGAAGCAAACCCTAGGCTAGATAGCCAAACAAAGGGTAGCACACCTTTCACCAAGGATAGCGCATTAAACAAGAGCTGATCAGATAGTCCAAACTCTAACCAAGAGATAGTCCAAGCCAAAGAATAATCTGCTAGCTGCAGTAGCTACAACGACAACTCTCCTCCAAACCTGCGCACAAACTGGGCAACTGCAGTGCGCATAAGTGTTGCTTTGCAGTTCTAAGAATGCCTGCGAGAATGAAGACTGGCCTCCTGTATTTATACTAATTCTAGCTAACTGCCCGAGCCGACTTCTTATTTTGGGTATCTGTCTGTTCAGTATATATTATTTCTTTTGGCGGACTTTTTCTCTTAGAGGCTAATAACCTAATACAATTTATCCTCTTGAGCCGACATGTCTTCTAGGGCTATTAGCCAACTCATTAGGGTTTCTTCTTGCTTCCCGAAATATTCTATTCTCGTTAGATTTACACATGGAGGTAAATACCTCCCGTAGCTACCATAATATCAACACTCCCTCCTAGCTAGGGAAGTATTACAGGTAATGGTCTTGAGCACAAAATACTATTCACTTGGTAGCATCAACATAGTTGTATAGACTGTCTAATGACTAGATTGTGAGCACCATCATCACCATCAGTGTCATCAGTTGCATCATCTCTCGAAACCATACTCCATCTGAGTAATTAGACATGATGTTGGATAAGTCACTCACACCATAGAGTGACAGAAGAACCATTCTTCTAATCTAGACATATCTCCTAGAAGAATAAATGTCCTGAACCATTTTCCGTTTGGGAAATCTCTGTCCATTGATCATCCATCTAGATGATAATCATTTTCAACATCGTTGATAGTCTTCAAGGTAATCAGAACAATATCATTCAATAGAACACAATTGTGTCCATCCATAGTAGTACACAACTACAATCCAGTGGTACACTACCACACCAAGTAGCACACAGGTACTTGATCATTGACGTATAATCATAAACATTGGAACACATCCACCACAGTAGTATACATCTACTATCTAGAGACATACAATCTTCATAACAATCATCTGATATCAACCTACACATAAACCACGTTGTGATATAAACTGAATCATTTGGGCCATTCTTCTACTCACATCTGTGAGATCTGGAAGAGCATATGCCCTCAAAAGGTAAAACATCAATGATGAGTTATCTGGACTATTCTTCTCAAGCAAGGAAGAATAAGTGTCACGATTTATGAGCATGGACCATTCCCCACCCTGGGCCATTCCTCTAACACTAAACAAAGTGTAACCTGGAGAGAATGAGTCTACCCTAAGGAATGTTGGTCCTTGATTGTTGAACCTGGACCATTCCTCTGGCACTAAACAAAGTGCAACCTGGAGAGAATGAATTTTCCCTAAGGAATGACTGTCCTACACCAACCTCCAAAACGAACCTTTCCCCATGTTAACCACAATGGGAAATCGTTGTCTGGCGAAGCGGGCTAGTCTTCTTGAGTAACCCTCAAGAAGAGAGACTACCCTAGACCATTCCCCATGTTAACCACAATGGGAAATAGTTGTATATGGTACATCAACAATCCATCGAACCATTTTCATTAGGAAAATGACCGTTCGATCTGGACCATTTTTCGAATTGGAAAATGCATGTCCGTCAGAAATCTCAAACCACTTTCTGAACTGGAAAGGAACTGCTCATCCTGGACCATTTTTGAACTGAAAAATGACTGTCCATCAATCGATAACAGATCAGTGCTCCCTCCCAACCTGGGAGTCATCTCTTCCTTTTTCAATAAGGAAGTCATCTCCACGAACTCCAGCTTGAGCATGCAAACTCTTTCATCTTGGACAGAAGCTTTACCAAAATGTCTGCTTATCTGCTCATCTGTGGAGATATGTATTAGAGAACCACTTTCTCTTTTCTGGACTTCACCATGGATACTGTAATTCTTGATCTCAAATGTATTTCAGTCTGGAACACTGGTTTTCTCTGAAGGCTTCATATAGCTCTGATCAATAAAGTATGTCATTGTTGGATTCCTTTTTGGTTTCTGCTAGATCATGACATCGTGTTAAGATTCAAACTGGAACATATCCATGTGACACTTCTTATGTCATTATGGGATCTTTGTCATGGATTGGCAATCCATCATCTTGATCTTCTAAGTAATAAATCTGATACAATATCTCAGTTTATAGAAAATCTCCACCACGCTTCTGTTGTGCATTGGAGGTTCTCCACCAAGTTGTCTTCTTCCATCTGTATACAAGGGTCTCTTTCTGGTATACCTCAAAGCCTTGAGGTCTCTCTTCATATGCTCTTTGTTCAATTGCTCTGGGGAACAATCTTTGCATTCATTTGATGTAGAACTCCAACCCATGGATATCGTGGATGATATAATGACTCATGTAGAGGTATGTCTGGTTTACTGGAACGAGTAATCATCACAGTCTTCTCCCTCCATCTGGGAGAACCTCTAGTTCTATATCTTGAAATGCTTTCATTCATAAGTCTTCCATACATTGTTCTTCATCACAACTTTCAGTTCCTCTGCTTGATTGCTTTTTGTGAGTTCATATCAGGCTGGTAATCTTGTGATTCTTGATACAATGTCTGGTTGTTATGGATTTTCTTTCTTTCTTGGAATATTCATGTTCTTCCTCATGTTTCTCTTTAGCTTTTGGGTCCATGGAGTTTCTTATAGATTCCATGCCCTAGAGATTCCACTTATTTATTTCATCATAGGATCACGAATGTGGATGGACAACCATGGATACTTTAAGGCTTCTTTTCGAAGAAGACTTCTTCTAAGGTCGAACTGAACATGTACTTCTTTTCATGGCTGCTATCATGGATATATACTACATCATCTTCAATGGATCATAGGATTAGCTCCCTCCTAATCGTTGCTTCATGTATGATTGCATCATAATCAACTTCCTCCATAATCCACGCTTCCGTTTGCATCCTTATTGCCTTCTGCAAGGTGTCATAAGTCTTTTTCCAATTTCTTCTTGATTGCTGACTTTTTCCTGT
>ML808991.1:84156-115126 GCA_009831015.1 Picea engelmannii
TTCACCCTTTCATTTGTATTGTCTGACTTGTAGTCAATCCTTTTTGTTTCTTCCATAGGTATAGTTTCTCTTTGAACATTTTATCTTCTAAGAAGTAGATATGCAAGATATGTACAGAAAACATGGTATGTACAAGAACTATGCAGAGTATTGTTACCTTGTCTTAGAAGAAGAAGTTTGTTTTATCCTGCTTGGTCTTCTTTGTAGATTCCTTTTCTTCGGCAATTGATGCTTCGTGTGTTCCCTTCCTTTTCTTTAGCTCGAGACAATGATTCTTGTAGGGACCATACTTTCGACAGTTGTAGCATTGTATTTCTGACATGTCTTTCTCTTGATTTGGCTTCTTCCTTGAACCAAACTTCCTTTTGTTCCTGAAATTCTTGAATCTTGTTGTAAAGGCTTGATCATCATACTTCTTTTGGGGTTTCTCTTTTGCATCGATCCTTGATTCTTCTTGAGCACAACAAGTCCAAATTTCTTAAAATGTAGGATACTCCTTCCTTGTGTTCATACTTGCGGCAAATGCATCCCATGTCTTGGGAAGACCATTGAGAACTATGTTTACCAATTCCTTCTCTGAGATGATCTCTTCAATAGCTTGTAGTTGATATCTTAACTGGGAGATTCTCACAAAGCATGATGTTATGTTGTCATCATCATTCATCTTCATGTCACAGAGCTCATTCTTCAGATGCATTACTTGTCCAATGTTTCTGACTGAGAAGAGGTTTTTTAGGGCATCGTACATCTTCTTCAATGAGTCAAGATGGGAGATGTAGGGTATCAAGTGGTATTTTATAAAGTCCAGTATGATACTTATGGCATTGATGTCATCGTCTTTGAACTTTTCCATAACTACAATGTTTTGTGGTTCTTTCTCTTTTCCTTCTTCAAACTCTGGTTTCGTGATCTTTCCTTTCACGATATCCAACACTTTATTCTTGGCAAGAATGAGGTTAATCCTTTTCTTCCACGCTCTTAAGTTAGAAGATCCATCTAACTTGTTTTGTGACTTCATGGAGTAGGTCATGGCTTCTTTGACTTGGCCAACCCTAGATTTGATTGAAAACTCAAACTTGACGTCTTGGCTTGCTGAGAGTACCAGGAGATGTGCTAGGCTAGGGTGCACTAGTCTATCCAAATATTAGGTTAATCCCTTCACTTAAGGTGCCTCAATGAGAGGATTAGGGTTTCTACAACTGCACTTGCTAGTAACCCTAGCGACAGTGCTATGGTGACTGCTCCTGCTAGAAACCCTAGCGACAGTTCTTCAATAAGATTAATATCCTTATGGCTATGATTCCTTCCAGCGGTTAGACTGAATGAAGGAGGTGTGGGCCCATAACCTATTAGTATATAATGGATGTGCTCGTTTTACCATCAAGAATATCACTGTTGTCACCCAACCATAGGCCAAAGCCACCCTCCGAGCACCTTAACCTTGACAGAGAATCACTCTGAAAGCAAACCCTAAGCTAGATATCCAAACAAAGGGTAGTGCACCTTTCACCAAGGATAGCACATCAAACAAGAGCTGATCAGATAGTCCAAACCCTAACCAAGAGATAGTCCAAGACAAAGCATAATATGCTAGCTGCAACAGCTACAACGACAACTCTCCTCCAAACGTGCGCACAAACTCGCAACTGCAGTGCGCACAAGTGCTGCTCTGTAGTTCTGAGAATGCCTGCGAGAATGAAGACTGGCCTCTTGTATTTATAGTAATTTTGGCTAATTGCCTGGGCCGACTTCTCATTCTGGGTATCTGTCTGTTCAGTATATATTATTTCTTCTAGCTGACTTCTTCTCTTGGAGGCTAATAACCTAACACAATTTATCCTCTTGAGCCGACATGTCTTCTAGGGTTATTAGCTAACTCATTAGGGTTTCTTCTTGCTTTCCAGAATATTCTATTCTCGTCAAGTTTACACGTGGAGGTAAATACCTCCTGCAACTACCATAATATCAACATCATGCAGGAGGATTGCATAGACATGTTTCTCCCTAGGACATATGAATACAAAGAAAATCTTGCAAAGTTCCAAGGGAAAGAGCCAAGGTATATCCAAATATTAAGGAAAGAAAATAATAAGGACAAAGAATGTGAAGAAGCCATAAAAAATGCAGTCAACACAGGACCCTCTTCTTATTCTTACATTGAGAATATCCCTTACATCAACTACAATGAAGGAAGTATTGCGTTCATATGGGACAAGAAGAAGGGAAAACCTAAATATGACCAGAAGGATGACCACTCTTGGCTTGGCCCTTACATCATCAAGAAGAAGTTTGAGAAAGAGAAGTAGTACTTGCTATCTCTGGACGTAAGAAATATGCCATTGCCAGTGGATGGGTTTATTCTCCAACCCTACATTTAGATCAATTGACTTCTCCAGGGCCCAGGGCACAGGTAAGTAAGTAGGTCATTTTGATTTCCTTGCATTTGCATCTTGATTTCTCATGATAGTTTAGATGCATTTCAAATTTCATTTTGCTCTACCTGCATATTGATTTCATATTTAGTTTATAAATTTTTGAAAAAATGCTAAAATTTTCTTTTCTAGATTAGTTTCATTTTTGGTTTTGATGTATATGGAAGAAGGGTGATAGAACCACCCTAGATTTTTACAGTGTCATGTTTCAGTGTAGGCACGGGTCCACTAGGAGATGTTGCGGTTCTCATGCACTCTACAGTGAGTACATGTCCCCAAGTAGGAGCCAGATGTTATCCCCAATTCATAGGGATAACTAAGGAGATGATATCTCAAGGCCCTTAGGTTGCAGACATGGAGTACCGAGAGAGAGCTTGACCAATAGTGTCCACTTGCAGAGACAAAGACCCACCTCACCACCATAGATCCAGGTTCATCACAATGATATCCACCACATCAACCGACCTCCGAAATACATTGGGTCTTGCTCCATGAGTTACAAGCTAGGTATTATGGTGATTGTCATTTCAATATTTGAGGCATTTGAGTTTGTTTCATCTATTATTTCTTTTGATTATGTAACATTTACCTGGACATTATGCTCTTTTCCCTGTTTCACTTTGGTGGTTGACATTGTGCCCTAGTAAGTGGGTCACCATTAGGGATATGTTTGCTACCAGGAGGTCCTTTTGACAAGTCATCGTGCCACTCCATCCCCTTTTGGGATTTTTGGGTGTATTGGCTCAAGAAGGGGTTTTCCCTCATTTCATGAAAAGAAGGGGCTGAAGGCCCATAGGCTTGTAGTTGGTAAAAGATAAAAGCCAATCATCGACCTTCTAGATGCTTGCCTAGGGATCCTGAAGACAGTGAAATGTTTCTCATAAGAAACTGATGGGACCCATAAAAGAATAACTAATAACAAATGCCAAACATGGTGGAGCATGTGTGGGCACTGTTTTTATCGCTTAGGTCGAAACCCCACACATGTTTTAAACTTGGGGAAGCATGGTGTGAACAAGGTAGAGTCAAGGTGGGCACAATTTTTCATGCTTAGGTAGAAGCCCCACCTTGGCTTCAACCTGGAAACATTCTAAAAGAATACAAGTCAATAAATGGGCTTGGAAAAGGGTTGCATTCAAAACGAAGGTGCAACACACCCTCTACAAAGGCACTCATAAACGATACACTACAACCCCTTGTATGTCATGAACGCCATGCCCAAAAGTCTTCCCCCAATTAATGACACCTCATCCACATGAATTATAAGGAGTTCCCCTCATGAAACACCCCTAAACTTGAGGTATGATTCACCCAATAAGTCGTTTTGTCAACCCTCCCATACCTAAACTTGGAAAATTGCATAAGGTCTTTGAGCATTGGTTTATTTTGATGTGGTGGTTTGGATGTACATGATTAGATGGTTATTTTATTGATTTTATATACTCATCATGATTCATTTGCATTTAGATCCTTGGAGGGCGTATCCATTTGTCTTTGCATGATCCAGCTAGTGGACAGTTTTGGAAGAATAAGCCTAGCTTGGGCTTCCATGGGGCTTGAATCCCATAGCTTGGATGCCAAGGGCCCACATGTTAGATGATGAATA
Organism: Picea engelmannii; assembly: GCA_009831015.1. Taxonomy (NCBI): domain Eukaryota; kingdom Viridiplantae; phylum Streptophyta; class Pinopsida; order Pinales; family Pinaceae; genus Picea; species Picea engelmannii. Next base: position 88,195 of record ML808991.1, read on the forward strand.
CATGCCTTTGGAGGCCTAGAATACATCATGGAGGACCTAACATATCCCCTACCACCCAAACGACTTGCCTAAGGAGGCCAAAACGTTACCTTTGAGGGCTTGACGTCACATCAGGGCTAGGATTTGGTGGTGATTGCGGATACTTGGCATGTTTTGGAGGAAAAAACCCTTGGACCATGGAAGAAAGGCATGAAATGAAGACCATTGGCCTTTGAAGGCCTAACTTTACCTTCTCCAACTCAACGACTTGACCAAAAGTGCCAAACGTTGCCCGATAAGGGGGTGACAGTCATGTTTTTAGGGTTTCTTTTATGTGCAAAGTATGAATTAAATATTGTTATTTTTGTAAAGGAGAAAAATAAGGGTTGTTGACCCCTTATATTGAGTTTTACCCTAACTTTGGTGGACAAACTATGTTTAAAACATTTTCTATATATATAGATCATTTGTATCTCATTTGGATATAACTCTCCCATTGTGAGAAGACTATTAGCTGAAATTTGCGCCCTATTTGGAAAATCTCTCTCTCTCTCTCTCTCTCGTGCTCTTGTTATGGTTTCTTTATGCTATTGGTGGAAGAAGTACCGCACTACCTCTCTTGGAGCTATTCCCTTGCATTTGTGGTGGATTAATCTTGGTAAGAGGAGGTTTATCTTATTGTTGCTTGGACTAGGTAAGGAATATATGTTATTGTTTCTTCATTTCTTTGTTACAAGTGCAATTTGCTAGACTTCTTGTGGACTACAAGGGTTTACAACCCCACCATATCCATCATGTTTTGTCTTGGAATAATTTTTTGCATAAGGTTTTACTAGGGGAAGTATAAGGTTTTACACTCTCCTAGTACTTCCTAATTAGTCTTGCTTGCCTTAGGGAGTAAAAGGGCTTACAACCCCAAGGAGAAAGCATTGCTAGCTCATTATTTATTTGACACCATAACCCAATAGCTAAAGACACTAATCTAATTGCATTGGAGAAATAAAATCTTGCATTGGTTAACCTAAAAACTCAAGATTTTGAGATTGTTTAAATTAGTGTCAATTCTATGCTCTATATGCTTGGTTGAGCCACTAAGGTGTATCAATTTGCTAAGTGCTTCTTGCTGTTGTTATAACACTTAATCTACAACCATCAGGGCTGCAAAAACCCTAAAATAAATCTCTTAATAACTCACAAACCAACTGTCAGAAATTGCTAGAAGTTTGCCCTCACAATCTACTAGTCCTAGCACACTTTTTTGTTGGACTCTTGGAAAATCTTGGTGGTTGATTTCCTTGTTGTAACAACTTGTGTGTTTTGTAGGAAAATTCCCTTGCGGACAGGTGAATATCCTCTTGGATCCTAGACCCCTATTATCAAGACAGAATGATGCTAACACTGGACACTAACATTCCTTTGAATCTAACTAACTAATCAGAAAGAGAAGGAAAAGGAAGAAACTGTGATGCACCTTATTCCGATGTTTGTCCCCGCTGCTCCAACTTGAGCTTGATCTCTGAGATCCTTAGCACTGTTTGACACCTGGAATGCAATGGAAAACAAAACAAGGAACTCCTATTCTACTCTATAAGATTAGTCCAATCAAATCCATCTATAAGACAAACATATGTAAAGCGACATAGGTTAGAAGGAAATAGGCCAAGCAATATATTAATATGAGAACTCAAGAAGATTGCTTATAGACTGTAGATGTAGTTGCAACAGGTTTCCCAAGTACTCCTCATCCATCCCTTGCACAAAGCTCCCAAAATCATAGGTTTGAAATGCTAAAGCTTTCTCGCAAGAGCATAGGTTTGATACCTCAAATATCCACTATTCCTTCTTCATGGAAAGCCCTCATTATATAGGATTTGGAGGATTAACCACTATGGAGAGGATCACTCATCATATCCACTAAAAAGGGATCTGAAAGATATTTAGGGAGAAAATATCTCTTAAGGATTTTAGGGAGGAAATATCTCTCAAGGATTTTAAGGAGAAAATATTTCAACCATCCACCTTCCCTAAAAAACAGGAAACCAAATGTGAGGTGGATTCTCACACTTAATTAATTTATTTTTCATGAATATTAGTAATAATTCATGTTCACTTGGTATTTTCGCGTTCATGTAATATATCCCTCCTCCACATTGACTAGGGATTGTGACATAAGTTATTCCATGGTGTCAAGGTGTATGAGACACTTATATGACACTTACGACACTTAGGGTGAGGTACCTAGGTGTGCAAATTTCATGTTTAACAGAATGCCCCCTAAAGTGTGAGGTTAGAAGAGAGAATGATGGCCGAAACACTTTACAAATATTTAACGCAAGGGCGTGGAGTTGGAGAACTTGGAAGAAGCTACAAAGAACCATGAAACAATATTAATATATGTTCCATTTCCGAGGTAGGCATACCTATGCTCGGAATACGAGATGACTCAAAGCACGACCGATGACCAATACATTGTGGATCCATGAAAAATATTGACTAGGGATATGGTCACCAAAGATACAATGTGGAAACATACCTCCATGACGTGAACTAATCGTAGCCACAAGAAATACACAATGGAGCTACAAGATGATAAAACATAGCCACAAACCAATACAATGTGGATATATGTGACAATATATATATCAGCATGCTCAAATGATCTCCTTTCGCAGCGTGGGAAAACCATGTATCAGAGTGAACGCTCAACCCAGGGTCTTCGTCCCAATCCCGATGTGGTACGAATCTAGCCATGCGAATAGATGTTTTGATGTCGAACATGGTAGAAACCACTTGATTATCGGTCATCGAGGTAAACCGTTAAAAAGTGCGAGGGAAATCACCAGTGATGTCAATGACTCACAAGGTACCCTAGTACAATCCAACAAATGTGAATAAATGAGATAAAGTCGAACATTCGTGAAATCATCCGATCAGAGGTCAATGATATAAACCTACTGTCGAAGGCGAGGAGCCCTGCCATTGAGGCATGCAAGTCCCAAGGTACTAACTGGTTTCGAAGTCTAATTCCCGGATTATGTGTTGAAGTCGACAAGAAAAGACTCGTCAAAGGAGGGCCTTGATGTATACCCGATCATCGACACGAAATTGACACAGGAAAGTGATGTAAGATGGTGAATCGAATGAGTATGGACTGACACATGAAATGGAAACTGGCAATACTGTACATGGATGGTTTAAAGTGAAACTTCCCTTGAACACGATGAGGCACAACAACTGACTTTGCAGCATTGAATCGATGAGTAGCAAGAATGTAATGTGATGGCAATAAGAGAACTCTTCTACTGGACAAAAAAGTATGGCAACACATGGAATTGGTATGACTTAGAGACAAGCAAATTACCCAACTGTAAGAAGAGATGCAAATAGGTGCCATGTCAAGGGCGACAAAAGATGCCATAAAGGATTCTCAAAAGCTTGACCTACTTCCTTCAATCTTTCCCTCACCCAGATAGATGAGTACCTCTTTTTAATTTAATGAGCTCGAGGAGGATAACACATGCTCGATATAACTCACCTTTGGTAAGCTCCTCTTCCTTTGTTTAATGAACTGGAAGAAGTAAGGGTTCGTCCCCATATGGGCCCTTCAATGTGTAGTTTAGCGAGTCCAGAGAAGGAAAAATCAGTGGTTTTTCATGTTTAGAGAGTCTTAAAATAACTTAAAGGAGACTCCAGGGTTTTCCTTTTTCATAATTTTAGTCTCGCAAGGCCGAAAAAGCGATAAACTACCACTCGAAAGACTCCCTTTCAAACCTTTTAATGAGTGTGAAAGGAAGCAAGATCACTCGACAATATTTTCATGTTTAGAGAGTCTGAAAATAGCTTAAAGGAGACTCCAGGGGTTTCCCTTTTTTGTGTAACCTTTATGAGTCCAAAAAAGTGATAAAAGTCTACTCGGTTACATTCTCATGTTTTTGCGAGCACGAGAAAGAACAAAGACTAAGCTCGATATTGGTTTCATTTTTACACAAGCTTGAAACTAAATAAAACTATGATTGTGAATTACCAACATAATTTCCAAAGGTAGGGATACCCATGGATGGTTGGTACTCTGCCCCCAGCTTGAAAATCTAGCGGCATAAGTCCATAATGATAATCAAAGGCTGGAGACATTCCCCCCAAGCTTCATTTCATTCACCGACTTTGAGGTTGTCACCAATTTCTGTATTAGATGGAGAAAAAGGATAAGGGTGGATTAAATGAAGGTTCAAATATGAGACCTAACGAAAGACTCGATTCGACATCTACGAGAACTAGCTAAAGACTCGACTCAATATCTACGATATCTAGTGAAAAGACTCAACTTGGTATGAGAGGTGACTTATTCATTTTTTAATGAGCTTGACACATGAAAATAACTATTCTCAGGAACTCTGTATCATTTTTTAATGAGCTTGCCACAGAAAAGTAAAACTATGCTTGAGACCTCCGGGTTCAATCCCCAGATTTATGTTTCATCTTTTAACGAGCTTGCTACATAGAGGAAAACTATGCTCATAGTTGGTTTCATTTTTTAAAGAGCTTGAAATCAGAAAACCATGCTCAAAGGTCTCTTATTGAGCATGGTTTCAAAGAGGACAATGCTCTTGAAGGAATACATGTCAAAGGATAAACGTCAATCATGGCTTCCACGAGATCTTCACTAGATGGAAGAAAAACACTTTGGAAGGAAAACATGTCGACGACCTTGATAAGGGTAGGGAGATCTAGCTCTAATAGCCCTATCAAAGAGATGACCATGTCAACTACTGTATCTAAGTCAGGAGAAGGGAGAGATTCTCTCTTGTGCAATGTTGAACGCATGGGGCAGGTCATTACATAATTGACCTGTGGTGGGGCAGACATCACTGGAATGTAAGGACTATTCAGTGAAAGTGGATGATTGACCATCAAATGAGGGTCAATGAGAGAAAGCTGGTCGATCATTACTATGTTTCCATTGTGAGGGAAGCACATCACTCGAAAGAGAGTGGACACAAAACCTCTCATAACGTAGACATAGTCTCGCCCAAGGAGCAGGTTAAAGTCCAAGGGGTCGTGAACTACCATCACATCGACGTAGACAATTTTTCCTCCCAAAGTAACCAAAAACTAAGGAAGGATCCCTAAAGGTTGACTAACTCTTCTGTGAAAGGTCAATAGATTCTGAGTCACAGGTGCAAGCTGTGGGGAACCAAAATCTTTCCAAGCATTCGCGGATAAGATGCTAACAGAAGAACCTTAGTCTATTATAGTGTTAGGAATAGTCCTATGATGCACGATGATTTGGAAAGGCACGTAGGAGGGAAGACAAGGTTATGTCAAATGATTCCAATTAATAGAAATCATCTTATTGCTCGAAGGGGGTGCCATCGAGATGGGCAGAGTGCCCCCTTGTCCGGGTGAATCAATATTAACGAGGTAGACCTGAGCAACATCGTCACTCTTTGATTTAGGAGTGGGATCGACTTGTGGGGGAACCTGATCGACCCACTTTGGTTGCACTCTTCAAAGGACTGGTGGGATCGATCGATGACAAAACCAGATCGACCACTTTGGCACTCTTTAGAGGAGGAGTGGGATCCACTGAAGGCGGAACCAGATCGACCACTTTGGCACTCTTCACTAGAGGAGGAGTGGGATCGAATGATTGCGGAATCATATCGACCACTTTGACACTCCTCAAGGGAGGAGTGGGATTGAACGATGGCGGAACTAGATTGATCACTTTGGCATTCTTGAGATGAAGAGTGGGACTAACCGATGATAGAACTTGATCAGTCACTTGGGTTTCGATTTTCTAATGAAGAGTGGGGATGATCGATGATAGAACTTGATCAACTACTTGGGTTTGTGGTTCAACTGAGGATGAAACTAGATTGACCACCTGATCAAACAAACTATCCGGGGATGGAACCATATTGACCATTCCATCAAATAATAACGGTTTGGAAGAAATACTACGATAACCTGTTGGATTTGAAGCTTTTACAAAAGATAAGAAGCCTCGTCTATACAAGGGAAAAGGTGAGAGTAATGATCACCTTTGCATAATAAGTAGGGAAATTTGACAGTTCTCTTATTCTTACCAACCTTAATGTCACTCACTGATGGGGTGTCACCAACATGTCTCACAGGGGATGATGATGTGGAAGACCACATTTCTAATACCTTGGGGAGACTAGGGAAATCCATCAGAAAGTGGTCACCCTTACAAGGACTGCAAGGGAATTTGGGTTTAGGATTCTTCATTTTAATCTTGTCAACTTTATCAACACTCCCAGTACAATTAACCGTAGCTGGTGGCTTGGATCCAACATGATCTGATGTGGGTGAGGCTTGGTCCCTTTCTGGTTCTTCTTCTTCTTCTATTTCCATTTCTTCTTCTTCTTCTCAATTTGGCTACATGCTTTAGAGCTTTCACTAGGAAAAGAAGGGGAAAGGGAAGGAGACATGACGAGTGAAGAAGGAGAAAGGTCGACATGAGTTTGATGTGTGGGTGGTGTGCTTACATATAAAGCAATAGGTGCATTCGAAGCACTTGGAAGATTCGAGATCACTAGAGTGGGGAACAACCAAACCGGTAATCCGATCGTGAGTTCTGAAAGACTCAGTGTGGCATTACAGAGAGGACCAACGTTTTCGAAAGAAGGAAAGCTGAAAGGTTCCCCAGGAAAAGGGGTTCCTCCATTGGTATTCCCAGGAGTTGACGTCATTGAAACAGACTCAACCTAAGGTCCACTAAGGAAAACAAATAGCACACACTACAAATCTGAACAATCAAACAAACCTTCCCACAATGAAACCAATAGTTGGTGATGAAATCCAACATCGTGAGATCAATATAGGAAGGGGTTGGGATAGAGTGGGTGGATCAGTTATGTTGGCAACCTGCTTAACGAACTTATGCCTTGGTGCAAGCTTCCACACAATAATGTGGATTTAACCTTTAAGGAGCCCGAGTTAGTTTGACCAACGTCTATTCCAGGTACAAGGAAAAACTTCTCTTCACCATCACCTCGTGTAAGGACCCTAAAGATTATGGCTACTAAGGTCACCAACTCGCAGTTATCCTCTGGGCGGGTACAGTCGACAGTCGAGTCTGAACGTATGGGTAGGATAACAATTATGAAATCCTTCAAAAGAACTTTGGACAAGTGGACCGATAGAACTCTAAAGGACCCCGAACGGATTCAGAATTCACGAAGCACCGAGACCAAATGAAGATAGTTGGACCTTAAGAAGAACCCCCATTATAAGATATGACTACTACGAATGGTTAAGCCTTAGAGGGATAATCTTCGTTGCTCTCTTGAACGCGACCTCGTGCATAACCCCTGTGTGAGAGGGGGATCCTAGCTATGCTTATACGAACAATTGGATTTACCGCTCCCTAGCACAAGATTCTATGTTTGTTTACAGCTTTGGAAAGTTATCTTTCACACCTATTCCAAAGCCCTACACCCTGAGTTAATGTAGGTTTTCTACCAGAAAATATAAATATGTCTAATCAATTTTTATAAGCACTTTATTTTAAGTTTGTTGTTACTCAAGAGGAAAATGGCATGGGCTAAATGATGTTTTGACCGACTCTAAACAATGCAAAGAAATGAGAATGCAAATATTTCAAATCGATGAAAGCTATATTACGAGAAGGAGAAAATGTTTATCACTCCCAGATGCACAATGTCCCAAAATTTTATTAAACTTATCATTATCAATATCTTCAAGAAATGAGCCAAACGCCAAAAACCATGCAATTTCCTACTTCAAATGCAAGGATGCCCCCAATCTAATGCAAAGCAAGAAATCAATTTTTTTTGTTTTCAAAGATACACTAAAAGCAATGAGAACTAAAAGAAAACAAGTAGGATATAAATTGTTCTAACAAGAACTCAATCAAGGATTCGACAATGAACAAACATTCAAGGAACACAAGAAAGTTCAGAGAAGAATCCAAGAAAAGACAGGGAGAAAGAGAAATCACTCTAACTGTCCCGAAAAAACAAAGCAGCAAGAAAGAGCAACTTCACAATTTTGAAAAAGTTTCAAGCTCAAGTAAAGACAATAGGAAGTGATAAGTACCATATCTCAACCCAAACACCTCTACAAACCAAAATATAGAGTCTGGGCAAAGACCTCTGCAAAATAGACTGCAAAAATCTGACTAGAAAAAGGCAGAAAACCTCCAAGAAAGAGACTAGCGCTCCTTGAATCAAGGGCATAAAGCGCTATAGCGCTCTGTAAATCACTAGAGGGGGGTGTTGATTATATATCAATGCTTTGATATTCACTCCAGGGGAGCGCTACCCTTCCCATAAACTCAAAATAGAGCCCAAAAACTTAGAAAAGCTCACCCAGAATTCACAGAAATTCGTGAAAATGTTAGTGAAGATGGGAGAAAGGTAATGGATCATGAACAAACAATGAAAATGATCTAAAAGTTGGGAAAAAGGCAGGGATGATCCAAGGATAGATAAGTCAATGTCCTTCTCCAATGGAGTCACCAATTTCTATTGTAGGAAAATTCCCCTTCGGATAGGTGAATATCCTCTTGGATCTTAGACGCTTATTACCAAGACATAAAGATGCTAACATTGGACACTAACATTCCTTTGAATCTAACTAACTAATCAGAAAGAGAAGGATAAGGAAGAAAGTGTGATGCACCTTATTCTGATGTTTGTCTCCACTGCTCCAACTTGAACTTGATCTCCGAGCTCCTTAGTACTGTTCGACACCTGCAATGCAATGGACAACAAGACAAAGAACTCATACTCTAATCTATAAGATTAGTCCAATGAAATCCATCTATAAGATAAACATATGTAAAGAGACATAGGTTAGAAGGAAATAGGTCAAGCAATATATTAATATGAGAACTCAAGAATATTACTTATAGACTGTAGATGCAGTTGGAACAAATTCCCTAAGTCCTGCTCGTCCAACCCTTGCACAAAGCTTCCAAAAACATATGTTTGATATCCTAAATCTTTCTCCCAATACCATAGGTTTGATACCTCAAATATCCACTATTCCTTCTCCATGGAAATCCTTCGTTATATAGGATTTGGAGGCTTAACCACAATGGAGAGGACCACTCATCGGATCCACTAAAAAGAGATCTGAAAGACATTTAAGGAGAAAAATATCTCTTAAGGATTTTAGGGAGGAAATATCGCTCAAGGATTTTAAGGAGGAAATATTTCAACCATCCATGAGATCATCCACATTCCTTAAAAAATAGGAAACCAAATGTGAGGTGGATTCTCACTCTTAATTAATTTATTTTTCATGAATATTAATAATAATTCATGTGCACTTGGTATTTTGGCCTTCATGTAATATATCCTTCCTCCACATTGACTAGGGATTGTGACATAGGTTATTCCATGGTGTCAAGGTGTAGGAGACACTTATATGAGACTTACGACACTTAGGGAGAGGTACCTAGGTGTGCAAATTTCATGTGTAACAGTATGCTACAACCATAAGGCTGACAATTATCTCTGCAGTACTTGTTTATAACAACCTTGCTTTCATGCTAAAGTCTTGCTCTTTCAGTCTTGAGTTGTACCATTCATATCTATCTTAGCTCTTGTATCATTAACTAGAGTTTTAGCTACTTTATTTGCAGCTCTTATTATCTTTTGTTGTTGATATATATCATTGTTTATTGCTTCAACTATGGACAACAAGCTTAACGTGCTTGTCCAATACATTATTGGGCTTGTATCTTTGTTTTTCTTGTGTCTCAGGCAGATACATCCAGTTCTTGGTAGGTATTTTATACTATTGTACATCTTCCACCGTCTATGAGACTCTTTTCAAGCCCTTTTTACCTTCCATAATTGACCTGTAGGGGGACCCTTGATCATCTTTTCATCCTCCATCTCATTTCCCCTAGGGTCACCCGAGATTCCTCCCTTGAGGTGATTACTTCATCTCTAAAGTGATGGGAATACCTATCTAAGGTGACAGTGGGTAGGTGTTCTCTTAGTTTTTTCCATATTGTGGTTTGGGTCGGGCTTTTCCCAATCTACAACTTGTGCGATAGCAAGAACAATATCTTCTAGAAGTGGATAACATCATTGTTTGGGGAGACCTTAATGTAACCCTAAGATCTAGTGAATCATGGCGAGAGGTGGCTAGACCTGATCCACTCACTAACTACTTTAATTTGGCTAATGTTGAGCAACTGAAGTTAGTTCGCACCTAGAGAAATTATAGAAGAGGAAGAGCTGGCATCTCCAAAAGGTTGGCTAGATTCCTTGAGGCTACAAAAATTTTGGAAGAAGATGCAAAATACAAATCCTGGTTTATGATAGGTGGTTCCTTTGACCACTATCCTATCCTACTTCATTTAGAAAAAGTGAACAAGAAACCCCTTGACCCTTTCATGTTTAACCATGCTTAGCTATGTGATGAAGATTCCATATTATTAGTCACTAATAATTGGAATATGTTTGAGGCTACTTCAAGGGACTCAACCATTGCAACATTTTTCAGTAACCTAAAGAATATAAAGAAAACTGTGGCATCTCGGGCAAGGATGGAGAAAGACCAAGACACTCAGGATTCATAGGAAGTTGAAGAAATTATTACTTCTCTATTGAATCAAACTTCTTTAGGAGTCTTCTTTGATGAATAACTTGACTCTTTAAAATTACTTGAAGCTAATAAAAAATTATTGTTGGTTGAGGAAGAACATGAATGGAGGCTTAAAAGTGGAGCTACTTAGTTGGCTAAAGGTGGTAGCAACACCGAGTTTTTTTTATAATTATGATAATCATCGAAAACATGTTAATACCATATGGGGTATTGGATTAACTGATGGATCCATGGCAAAGTCATTCAAGGAAATTGCAAAAGCGGGCAAGAACCACTTTAAAAATATCTCGAAAGAGCCTTAAAATACAAATATTGGACATTTATTAAAGGTTGTAAGATTATTTCCTAGACTCTTCAATCAAATAATCAATGGACATTTAGAGGCATTAGTTACTCAAGAAGAACTAAAGATTGTTTTGCACTCCTCCAAGAAAGAAAAGTGTCCATGTCTCAATGGTTGGACAAAGGAGTTTTACCTAGGCTTTTATGACTTTTTTGGAATAAGAGATCCTAGTCAAGGAATCTAGGAATTTAGGGACGGTCCATGGTTATGTAATGTTCCCAACTAAATTTTTGTATTTTTTCTAATTTAGTGTTGTAAACATTTTTCAAACAGTTTGTAGACTAAGCATTCTATCCTACAATTTATAGGTAATTTTTAAATCAGATGTAATGTAAATAAAACACACTAATTTCAACAACTAAGATTTATTGTATTGTTTATTTGTGATAGTTGCAATACATTTAAAACTCAACAAATAATACAACAATGAATGAAGAGGAACTTGTTACAATTTTTGTTGGTTGTCTTTGCCTTTTCTGGGATGGATGGGCCTGTGGTTGGCTGTCAAATAAGCTTGCAAACTCAAGCTTTAATACCCACAACGATATGGTTGTTCAGTAAGAGAAATCAACGCCTTTTTCTAGCAAATGAATGTTGCCAACACAGAGGAAATGACACAACAATGAATGAGGTTCTCTCTGGTGTGAATATCACCTCCCAAACAACAATATGCTCGGCCCCTACATTTAAGAATGTGCCAAACTGTTGAAATTTGGTAGCTTGGAGGTACTTCTGTATTTCCAGCGCTCAGCATGCGGAAGTGACCAAGCAAATTTTTCTCCTAGTGAATTTATAATATGTTTTTATAAAGTGATTTTATAAAGTTGGGTCTTTTAATTTTTTAATGTAAAAGTGACTTTATGATGTTATGGGTCACTTTAATGACTTAAATGACCTCAACGAATGATTAAGTCGTGACTGTTGATCTCAAGGGAAAGTGAAGAGTCACTCAAGGGGGATCAAGGGTTAGGAGAGTTACATTTCGAAATTAATAAAAGGCATCTCATTAGGAGAAGGAGGGCACACTTTTGAGGAGAGGTTGATGGAAGGTGAAGGGGCACACATCCCAAGAGTGTTTCTTTGCTTTGAGGGAAAGCATTTCAACAACCAGAAGTTGGAACACATTCCTAAGAGGATTGGCATGCACTTCTAGACAATTTCAACATTAGTGGAGGTCATACAATACGGATTGGAGGAGGTTGTACAACATTTTTATGCTGGCTTTGCAGCTACAAGTAGCACATAAATTTTTGCTGTGTATGGATCTATACTTTTTCTGGGCACAAAAACCAAGTTTATTTCTACTGTTAGTGTCTGTACAGTCCATACAGTTTGTACTAGAAGTCAATGGTTGATTTTAGACTGTGCTGCTAAGGAAATGTAAGCTGTTTTTGCTCAATAGGGTGACTGTACATGGTTTTAATGTTGAATATAGATTGCTAATGTACTCAAATTTTTTCCTTGAGATGAATAAAGAAAGCATTATTTCTCCTCAAATCTATCCATTTTCCTGTGTTTTTTCTTCAAGTGTTTATGCACAGATTTTTGTGCCAAATGAGGGTTACTGTCTGTTGTTCATAAATTATTTCCGTTGTTATTTTATTTCACAACTTGTCTATGAGTATTTATGTCCATAAAGAACAATTGTATGGTTGTTGTATCTTTATAGGAGGTTGAAATCTAATTTATTCTAATTGGTATACTGAAATAAGATGTATTTCAACATGGTATCAGAGCAGATGCTCTGAAGTTCAGTGGGAAGCTTTGGCACTTGGGACAACAAGTGATTTGCTGAAGCATTTGCTTGAAGAAAGGCAGAAAAGGTTCTTTGTCAGGGGGACTAAGATGACGTCCAGCATCAGGTTTGATGATAGGTTGGATGGGATATCCAACTACCTACAATGGAAGGTTAGAATCAACAATGTTCTCAAGGAGAAAAAAATATAGTTGTTTGCGAACACCATTGTGCCTGTACTTGCTTCAGATCCCATAGCTCTTGATGTCCATGAGGTGAAGGAAGCCAAGACTGATAGAATCATCTTGGACGGGGTGAAAGACCACTTTATTCCACACTTGGCTAAGGAGAAGACAACCAAAGAAATGTGGGAGGCACTGAAAATTTTGTATGAGGCAAAGAATGAGAACCAGAAAATGGCTCTCTGGGACAAGATCCATGGTGTTAGGATGGCCAAAGGAGAGAGTGTGGCCACCTACCTCACCTGGGTTGCACAGGTGAAGGACAAGTTGGCAGCTGTTGGAGAATTCATTTCTGACTCAGAGTTGTAGTGGATAGCCCTCAAAGGCTTCACCAAGGAGTGGGAGGTTTTCGGCAAGTGTGTGGTGGGGAGAGAGAAGCTCCCTGACTGGAGTAGATTGTGGGATGATTTTATGCAGGAGGAGATCCATGAGGGGACTCAGGAAAAGGCTTTGGATGGTGCAGACGACAAGAACGTTGCTCTTGTGGTAAAAGGCAATGAGAAGAAGAAGGGCATGAGCAAGGTCAAATGCTTTGCATGTCACAAGACTGGACACTATGTTAGTCAATGTCTGAACAAGAAGAAGAAGAAACTGGAACCAGAGGTATCAGTTTCAACAAAGGTTGTAGAGTTTGCTGAGTGATATGAGAAGGAGTTCTCTCTCATGACTGGTCCCGTGGGCAGTGTGTGCGTAGTGTTTGAGGACATTGAATCTTGGTTTGTGGACAGTGGAGCTTCTCTGCACATGACTGGGTTGAGGTCAGCTTTCCTCGATCTTACAGAGATAGACTCAGATTGCAGAGTGAATTGTGTAGCAGTCCGACAACTTGCAGTAAAGGGGGTTGTAAGGGTGAGATTCCAACTAGAGTCAGGAGGTCTTTTGGAGGTTGTTGAGGTGTTATATATTTGAGAGTTGACTGTTAATTTGCTCTCAGTGTCAGCTTTGGATGAGAGTGGATTTGGAGTTGTCTTCTACGGTGGACATGTGTTTTTATATCTTGCATGAGCAACTGCTGACACAACAACGATGCTTGGTGTTAGGTATGAGAGCCTGTACAGGTTGTTGGGTCGACCTGTGTTGGGGTCCAGTGGATTTCTGGACTCAGATTCTGTGTCGGAGAGTTGGCAGGTAGCACGTGAGAGAGAGTTGATATCGGGGACTCAGTCTTCTTCCGAGACTCTCAAAGGACTCAGCATGCATGAGTCGACAAGATGGATGCTCATGAGAGTGTGCAGTCTCCTAGGAGCATGTATTCAGTTCGTGGAATAGTAGAGGTAGTAGCAGAGGCATCCAGTGTAGTGGGAGTAGTGGCTTCCTTTTCAGAGGGAGCAGAGACTTCTAGTACAAAGGGAGCAGCTATGGCAGTTGATGAGATGGAGACAGATTCTGGTGGTGATACTAGAAGTACCTTTCTCGCTAAGAGGGAGTGTTGAAATTTGGTAGCTTGGAGGTACTTTTGCAATGGCAACGTTGAGCATCCAGAAGTGACCAAGAATTTTTTTCTCCTAGTGACTTTATAATATGTTTTTATAAAGTGACGATATAAAGTGATTTTATAAAGTTGGTCTTTTAATTTTTTAATATAAAAGTGACTTTATGATGTTATGGGTCACTTTAATGACTTAAGTGACCTCAACGAATGATTAAGTCATGACCGTTGATCTCAATGGAAAGTGAAGAGTTACTCAAGGGAGATCAAGGGTTAGGAGAGTTACATTTCGAAATTAATAAAAGGCAGCTCATTAGGAGAAGAAGGGCACACTTTTGAGGAGAGGTTGAGGGAAGGTGAAGGGGCATGCATCACAAAGAGTTTCAACAACCAAAAGTTGGCACACATCCCTAAGAGAATTGGCACGCACTTCTAGATAGTTTCAACATTAGTGGAGACCGTACAACATTTTTATGCTAGCTTGGCATGAATTTCTAGGTGTTTTACTGCTGCTGATAAATCCATACAGTGAGGTACGGATCTGTACTTTTTCTGGGCACGAAAACCAAGTTTATTTTTATTGTTAGTGACTGTACAGTCCATACTGGAAGTCAATGGTTGATTTCAGACTATGTTGCTAAGGAAATGTAAGTTGTTTTTTCTCAGATAGGGTGACTGTATAGGGTTGTAATGTTGAATATAGACTGCTGATGTACTCATAATTTTTCCTTAAGCTGAATAAATAAAGCATTCTTTCTCCTCAAATCTGTCAATTTTCCTGTGTTTTTTCTTCAAGTGTTTATGAACTAATTTTGTGCCAAATGAGGGTTATTGTCTGTTGTTCATAAATTATTTCTGCTGCTATTTTATTTCAGAACTTGTTTATGAGTATTTATGTCCATAAAGAACAATTGTATGGTTGTTGTATCTTTATAGGAGGCTGAAATCTAATTTAGTCTAAGTGGTATACTGAAATAAGATGTCAAAGTAATTTAAGGAAATTGTAAAAGTGGACAAAAACCACTTTAAAAATATCTCGAAAGAGCCTAAAAATACAAATATTGGACATTTATTAAAGGTTGTAAGACTATTTCCTAGACTCTTCAATCAAAGAATCAATGGAAATTTAGAGGCATTAGTTACTCAAGAAGAACTAAATATTGTTTTGCACTCCTCCAGGAAATAAAAGAGTCCATGCCTCAATGGTTGGACAAAGGAGTTTTACTCGGGCTTTAACGAATTTTTGGAATAAAAGATCCCAGTCAAGGGATCTAGGAATTTAGGGACAATCCATGGTGTTGTAATGTTCCCAACTATTTTTTTTTTCTCTCTAATTTAGTGTTGTAAACATTTTTCAAACAGTTTGCAGACTAAGCATTCTATCCTACAATTTGTAGGTAATTTTTAAATCAGATGTAATGTAAATAAAATACACTAATTTCAACAACTAAGATTTATTGTATTACTTATTTGTGATAGTTGCAATACATTTAAAGCTCAACAAGTAATACAACAATGAATGATAAGGAACCTGTTACAATTTTTGTTGGTTGTCTTTGCCTTTTCTGGGATGGATGGGCATGTGTTTGGCTGTCAAATAAGCTTGCAAACTCAACATTTAATACTCACAATGATATGGTTGTTCAATAAGAGAAATCAACGCCTTTTTCTAGCAAATGAATGTTGCCAACAAACAGGAAATGACACAACAATGAACGAGGTCCTCTCTGGTGTGAATATCACCTCCCAAACAATAATATGCTTGGTCCCTACACTGAAGAATGTGCCCAACAAAAATTATTACGACCCCGTTGTATTTTTCCTTGGAGAAATGTGCCTAACTTCAAAGAGAATGTGCCGAGCCTCGAAGGAAATGCCCAACAGAGAGAGTTCGGCCCTCTAATGTAGAGAATCGGCCCCTAGAATCCCCATATCGGTACAACAAAGAAGTGGCTCGCCCCTCAACTAATAAACTCAAACTCAAAGCTAAGAGATCGTTGTCATTGGCATCAAAATGTAGCCACAAACTAGAGTTTAGTCGCGATAATATAATCTCAGCCACAATGAAAGAAATCTCAGCTACGAGAAGATGAACTCCATCAAAATGAAGCACGTTGAAGAAATTTGAATGATCTCTTCCCTATGACCAACTATGGTGGATAGTATCACCACCGAAACTAATCTCAAATTTCTCTAGGGTTTTTCGTCCCAAGAGCCAAAGCCACAAGAGCTCTCTCGATTTCGTTTAGAATATAAAAAAATGCATAATTAGAGAGGGCGACCCTGATTCTCCTTGTATTCTCTCGTTGACCCTTTTGTGACCTTTTTATCCTTTTAACAAGTTAAAGTGACTTTATTAATTCAATAGTCACTTAGGTGCCTTTTTTCCAATTACTCAATCTCACCTTTAAAAAAAAAGATTAATTTCTCACTCCAATGACATTAAATAATGAATTAATTAATTCCCTTTTTAATGCCCTAATGTAATTAATTGGATTTAAGACATTTATAGATGTTGGAAGCCCCTTTCTCATCATCCCAACCTTTATATATTTTCATCCCGTTTCCAACGAGCTATTACACTAAGGTATTCCCTTAGATAATATGATCTGAATAACACCATTAGTGTATTTAATTAAATTATGCTCAATAATAACCCAAATTATGGGAATAATCAGAATGCCACAGAACCAAGAATGAACTGTGTGGAAATGATCTCAATGATGAAATATGGTAAATGGTCTAGGTTGGGCCTCATACAATTCTCTCAAACCCTCTGAGCACACTGTTAACCTCCATTTAGCCCTATGGTCAAGCTAACATAAACCCCCAAGGTCACCTCCTACTACAAGGCAGGGAAATCCAAAAATGGGGGCATCACAGTCCTCCATTCCCAAATATTGCTTATCCTCACGCAATACCATCACAACCAGACGCCCCATCGACTGAGTTAGACTGAAACTGAAAATGATACTAGGGTTCCATACCACCGTGGGAGATTCGAAGCATCTTCTGCTCGACGTGTGGTCCAACAAGGTATTAACATAAGAAACCTCTTGAATACTGTTGATAAGTAGAGAAACTAGATACTGTAACAACTCGATCAACCCATAAAATCACTGCTCTACTAGGGATCCAATCTCATGAAGGAAAATATTGGCTCCTGCCTCTGTGTAAGTTGTTGAACTAACTAATATTGAGATTCCTAGGGTCCTAAGTTAATCTCATAAAGCACCCACCATGTTGATGCTACGCCACTCTGATCATAATCGTCCAATCATCATGCCCCTTCGATATCCTTATTTCCTAAATCCCTGTAAGGGCTGGACCTACTACCATGAATAGTAGTTTGCATGAGCCTCTAGTTGAAGTCACGACCTGCAAATACACTACCTTACTTGATCATGAATGTCAAAAAAGGAAGTTTTTCCTGATCACTAGCAATAACCTCAGGATGGTCATGGAGTCTAAACATCTCTCCACTAGATGGCTTTGTCACTTGTGTTGCCCCATGCTTCGAAATTATCATCGCGAAATGTGTGAACTACGCTAACTAAAGAATTATTGCACACCCACTATATGCCCACTGTGCCCTTGATATACCTGTGATGAAGTCTATAAACATGCTCTCCCACTCTTTTTTCATAGCACTAATTTGCACAGTACTAACACAAAAATCCCCTTGATTGCCTCTGATAAGCTAGACAATAATAGGTTGCACAAATTCGGTTAGCTCCTCCGAAGACCACTCCTCTACGCATCCAATCCTAAGCATCTCAAGAGTAAATTCTGGAAAGCGAAAACTCGCCATCTCATCTGTATCGGATGCCAAGTTGTCAAACTTTGCAGTCCCAGGGTCCCAAACTAACCTCCGAGATGAACCATCATGTTGATTGTTATCCCCATTTTGTGGATAACTAAGGAGATTTTGTCTCGAGGCCCTTAGGTTGCAGATATGGAGTGTCAAGATACTACATGACCAACAATACCCTTTTGCATAGTTGGAGACCATTCTCACCACCATAGAGGTCGTAGATTTCCATATGGCATCCACCACATCAGCTGGCTTCCGGAAGGCAATAGGCCTTGCTCCATAAGGTGCAAGTCAATATTATGGTGAGCATCATTTCAATATTTAAGCCATTTGAGTATGTCGTATTTTGTATTGCTCTAGATTTCATGATATATGCTTGGACATTATGCCTTTTGCCCTGCTTCACCTTGGTGGTTGACATTGTGCCCTAGTAAGTGGTCTTCCTTGGGGATGGGTTTGCTACTAGGAACTCCCTTGAAGATCCATCGTACCATTCCCGACCATACTTACCACTTTCCATCACTATTTCCCCCCATTTACTTATCTCTTGGGATTTTAGGGTGTATTGACCAAAGAAGGGGTTTTCCATCATTCTATGGGAACAAGGGGCTGAAGGCCCANAAGATCCATCGTACCATTCCCGACCATACTTACCACTTTCCATCACTATTTCCCCCCATTTACTTATCTCTTGGGATTTTAGGGTGTATTGACCAAAGAAGGGGTTTTCCATCATTCTATGGGAACAAGGGGCTGAAGGCCCAGAGGGATTGATGTTGGGTAAAAGATAAAATCCTATGTATGAACATTCTATATGCTTCACCTAGGGATCACCCAAGAAAGCAATGAAACACTTATCTTTGAGTAAAGGGGGACCCACAATAAAATATGATTAAAAAATCTTAAAAGGTTAGTTGGAGGATAGGAGGTCTCATCATGAGCCGACCTATCATGTCCATGAATATCTAGTGGTATGACATTTCCATCATCTGGTCACCAAGCCAGGGTGATGGCTCTCAGTTGCATGGCTGAG
This sequence comes from Picea engelmannii, assembly GCA_009831015.1. Lineage (NCBI taxonomy): Eukaryota > Viridiplantae > Streptophyta > Pinopsida > Pinales > Pinaceae > Picea > Picea engelmannii. The sequence continues at coordinate 107,378 of ML808991.1, forward strand.
AGAAAGGGGATCTCATCACGAGCCAACCTTCTCATTTCCACAAGGTGTTTGCAGGTGACATAGCCATTATCTGAACACTACACCAGGGCAGTGGCCTTCAACCTTTCCTTAAAATTATGAAAGAATGGCAAATAATGGACTTGGAAAAAGTGCATTGCAGACGAAGGTACCACACACCCTCTACAAAGGCACCCATGAATGAGACACTACAACGTCTTGTATGTCATGAGCCCTATGCCCATTGAGTCTTGACCCTAACCACTTCACCCACTTTACATGGCTTAGAGAGGGGTATCTTGGAAACTCTTCTTGTTCTATGGAAAGATCTACCCAATATGACACCTCTTCAACCCTCCCATATTCTAGCTTGACAAGTTGTATAATGTCTTTGAGAAATTAATTGTTTGATATAGTGATATTTGATGCACATGCTTAGGTGGCTCATTTATTGATTGGATTCACTTATCATGATGTTATGACTTGATATCCTTGGAGGGCATGCTTATTTGTCTTTGCAGGACCTAGTTGGTGGATAGTTTTGGAAGAACAAGCCTAACTTGGGCTTGTATGGGGCTTGAAGCCCATAGGTGGATGCCAAGGGCCCACATGTTAGATGAGAAAGATCAAACTTGGAAGGCCTAAAATATAACTTCGACGACATAACCTAGCCTCCACATGCCAAACATTTTTCCCAGGAGAGGCATGACGTCACTTCTAGAGGCACGACATCATCGAGGGGGGTTAGGGTTTGGTGGTGTGGTTGATGCATTGATACTTGGTCATTTTGAGGAGAAATGGGCTTTGACCATGAAGGAAACAACTTGGATACTTGACACGTGGCTTTGACAAGGCTAGCCACCCTTCTCCTACACCAACGACTTGCTCCAGATGCCAAAACTTCCCCTAAAGGAGTGATGTCCTACTAAAATTAGGGTTTTCTTATGTGCAAAAGTGAAATTTAGATGAATTGTTTAATATTATTTTGTTAAGGGGGCAAGATTAGGATTGATGACCCCTAGTCTTGTGGTTTACCCCTAATTATGTGGACAAGTCACCTTAGTGACATTTTGTATAAATAAGAGATCATAAGATCTCATTTTAACATAACTCTCCCTCTTGTGAGAAGTACTTGGTCTGAAATTTTTGCTACACTTGTAGTATTTTGCGTCTTTTGCTATGGAATAATGCTTTGATGGTTATGGTTGATGATGATGATGGTGCACTATCTCTAGGAGGTCATTCTCTTGCTTTTGTGGAGGTTTACTTTGGCATGTAAATGAATTTTCTTGAATGGTATGGTCTCTTTACTTTGTTATTATCATTTGTAATCCAAGATAAGGTTGTTTTGACCAAGGCTAGATAGGGAGTATAAGGATATATGCCCCTATCATAGTTTCCACCACAATTGTTAAGCTTTTTAATTTATTTTGCCAGGGTTTAGTTGAGGAAGTAAGAGGATTTACATCCCTCATCTTCAAGGATTTAATTACCCTAGATATTTATTTTTGACCCCATTAACCCATAACTAAAGGCACTAGTCTTGCATTGGGAAACGTGATTTCTTGTCATTTTTACTTATTGCAACTTGGATTATGTTGCTTGTGCCTTGGGCACCTCACAGCTACTAGGGCTTCCCCATCAAAGGGGTACTTCTTGCTGTTGTTATAAAATTGCATCTTCAGCCATTAGGGTTGCAAAAACCCTAACTCATTTACTTGAATAACTCCCTAATCAACCATTGGAATTTACCCAAAGTTTGCACACTTAGTCTTCTTGGTCTAACACATTTATTGGCAAAGTTTGGAGGGTTTTCAGTGGATGATTTTCTTGTGGTAATACATTGAATGTTACAGCCATAAGACTGATATGTTTTGTTGTAGACAAGTGTTTACAACAACCTTATCTTTTCACGCTAGAATATTGGTCATTCATCTTGAGTTTAGCTAGTTATTAACTAGTCTTTCTCTTGTATCTTCTACTATATCTTTAGCGTTTATTTTGCAGCTTGTGATGCCATTTTAGTGCTGATATATATTGTTACTAACAACTTCTTTTAGGGAAAACAAGCTTAACTTTCTTGTCCAAGTGATTATACTGCAATACATGCTTGTTTTTCTTGTGTCTCGGGTAGGTATTTCACCATTTGCAGGTTACTCAACATACTTGGAAACCCTTGGACCTTCCTAAGAATTCATTCCAATCCTTTCACATCATTTAGATTTGACCTCTAGGAACTTCACCTCCATCTTCCTCCATCTTCATCTCATTCCCTCTAGGGTCACCGTGATTCCCCCCTTGAGGTGACTACCTCACTTCTAAAGTGACGGGGACACATGCCTTAGGTGACAGTGGGTAGGTGACCTCTTAGTTGTTGCCATTTAGTGGTTGGGTCGAGATTTTACCAACCTACAAATTGTGCGATAATACCGACGATGCATCCCTCTGGTCATAATCATCTAATCACCATGCTCATACTACGCTCTCCTCTCCTTGACCCCCCAAGTTGAAATCCCTGAAAGGACCAAACTCACTATTCCAGATCATGTCTTTCTCAGACATCTTAATGAATTCCAAGTCTACCAACCCACGTATAGACTCGATCCTAGGTAACGTGGGGGAAAATATACCTCGTACTATATGACAAAGCTCAACATCTCCTCTCACAATATCCTGACAAGGATGCAACCTAATCACTGATACGACCATGTCAATCATCCTCATCATCTGAAGCATTCTATCACTCTGATGAATGCCAGGATCCCACCACCAAATTGGAAGTCCACCACTCCCAATGTTTGCTGAAAAATATGTGAACCGTTCCAACAGAGTCTGGATCTCCTCATGTGCACCCTGGGAAAATATCACATGATCCAAATGAAATACCCTTGTCATGGGTACAATGCCCCCTATCTCATCCAATTGGCTCCAATGATCCTCTCCTTCCATGCTATCTACCATGAGGGCATCGAATAACAACAATAAATTCCTCTGCCACTTTCTATAAGACTAGAAAGTGACTAGTACGTTGGTCAACCCCAAGGTCATGACCAAGAAATCATAATGAAGTGTAGAAATAGACCTGTGAGTATTCTTCTCCCTGGCCCTCATATGATGATATCCCAGATGTAGACTGATAATCAAGTGATATGCTACTCCCTGAGGCTCACCCACCCACTCACCGATCACGGTTAACCTCAACTCAATGGTATGCTCGTGGACTCTGTCAGGAGGTCTCCCTGAAGAAGACACCCCACAAATGCACTGCACGCTACCAATTGCCAATGAATACCCCTGCACGTTGTTGTCGATCCCTGAATCGTCCTGTACCATCCTTTATCTTGTAGGCACTATTGAATCCATCACTCTATTGGTGTCACCTGAACCTATATCCCAGAGTGTGTCCATATATGTCAGATACATGTATACCCAATCCATGGATGCATATACTTCCTTGCGGGTTGGTCCACAAGGAACATGCTCAACTATCTCCTTCATAGCTAAGCCTTGAACCTTTAGTGGGCTCTCCAAAAGAAATGGCTCATGATCCCCACAATGCAAAACAAGAGCATAGTCAAAACCCTCTGCGTCATACCTCTCCTCGAGCACCTGGAACTATGAATGCTCTTCATATGGGATCGTCATAAGAGGCTCCTCCCTCAAACCATGAGTGCCACTCACACCCTCATGTGTAACAGTTGCCAAAGATGATTGAGTTTATGTTGTAGGTGATGAAGAGGGTGCCAAAATCAATTGGTAGCAGAGCTCCTCAACCTCCCTTCCCTTATCTTCAATGAACTTGAGAGCATGATCCTTATCCATGAACAACTGCAAGTAATCTAATTTCATTTGTTCTAGTGCTTCTTTGATTATGCCCAATTATGCACTAATGACTCCACTTGCAACTCCTTTTTGTCTCTCCTCCATCTAGGTTGTCTAAATAAGAGTTTCAATGAATCTATGAGCACCATCTGCACTTGTCAACACATGTACAATATTCTCCTCTATGAGCAATAATTTATCCTCCAAATAATGCAATGCTAAGGGAATTTTTTCAATTTCATCCAAGTGGTAAGGGTTGTGACACAATAAATTCTCTGATTTGTTTTCATCTATAAGAATACTATCCCCATCAACCACAACTGACTCACTAGATGATGCCATGCAATCTTTACCATACATAGACCTGTCAAATGATGGGACTCATGTGCACTGTCACTGCTAAAATAAACCTCTCCTTAGTCATCCTCCATGCATGGCTCCTGAGAAGATGGATCCATATCCCATGACAATTTTTCAAATACCCAGTGCTTGTCATATTTAGGTACAATTGTGCCTGCATCGTTATAAGTATTATAGATAGGATAAGACATTGAATCCTCATCATACTTAGTTTCTAGCACACCCTCATCATTATGAGCATCACTACTAAGGTATGATGTTGAATCCTCAACATCGGTTGATCGGGACACTTCACCATATGCGCCATCAACCTGTCCATTGTGTGCGTTAGTGCTATGGGCCTCATAAGACAATGTTAGAGGTGTACTAGATGCTATTGTGCCATCATCCTCAATTTTATAAGCATCAAAATCTTCAGAAACTAGTACCTTTTCCTTGGAACCTTCACCTTCTTCTCCACTGATAATTGGGGTTCATACCACTCAGGATGTTTGATGGTGCAAAAATCCTTGAATGGAATGGCTGCTTGAAATGCCTCACTAAGCTCTATATATTCCCTCAAACAATCTATAAACTCCTCATCATCTCCTTTCTGTCATGTTTACTGCCTCTTTGAACCACTAGCTCCATTATTCCCTGCATTTTTTTGATGGCTTGTCATAGCTTGCATCAACTATTGTCGCCCCCATGCAAGAGTATTACGAATATTCCTCATGTTGTCTTCTACTTGTGCAAGTGATTTATTCCATGTCTCCTTGCCTCATGAAACGAAAAACCCCCTTAGGTTGGCAGGATTGAGGCTTTGATACCACTGTAATGTTCCCTACAAAATGTTTTTATTTATTTTTTCTAATTTAGCGGTGTAAATTTTTTTCAAACAATTTGCAGACTAAGCATTCTATCCTACAATTTGTAGGTAATTTAAACTCAACCATAATGTAAATAAAAAACACCAATTGCAACAACTAAGATTTATTGCATCACTTATTTGTGACAACTGCAATACATTTAAAACTCGACAAATAGTACAACAATGAATGAAGAGGAACCTTTTACAATTTCTGTTGGCTATCTTTTCCTTTTCTGGGATGGATGGGCCTGTGTTTGGCTGCCAGATAAGCTTGCAAACTCAACAACTAATACCCATAACGATATGGTTGTTAAGTAAGAGAAATCGACCCTTTTTTCTAGCAAATGAATGTTGAATGTTGCCAACACACATGAAATGACAAAGCAATGAATCAAGTCCTCTATGGTGTGAATATCACCTCCTAAACGATAGTATGCTTGGCCCCTACAATGAAGAATGTGCCCAACAACAATTATTACGACCCAACTATATTTTTACTTGGAGAAATGTGCCCAACTGCAAAGAGAATGTACCCAACCTCAAGGAAAACGACCAGTAAGGGGAGTTCAGCCCTCTACTGTAGTGAATCGACCCCTACAACCACCAACTCGACCCAACAAAGAAGTGGCTCACCCCCCAACTGATAAACTCGGACTCCAAGCCAAGAGATCGCTGCCGTTGGCACCAAAACACAACCACAAACTAGAACTCAACCACCACAATATAAACTCTGCCACAATGAAAGAAATCTTAGCTACAAGAAGATGAACTATGTCAAAATGAAACACATTGGAGAAATTTGAATGATCTCTTTCTTATGACCAGCTAGGGTGGATAGTCTCACCACCGAATCCAATCTCAAATCTCTCTAGGTTTTTTCGTCCCAAGATCCAAAGCCACAAGAGCTCTCTCAATTTCGTTTATAAAATAATAATATGCATAATGAGAGAGGGTGCCCCTCATTCTCCTTTTAATCTCTCATTGACCTTTTGCGACCTTTTTTCCCTTTTAATAAGTTAAAGTGACTTTATTAATTCAATAGTCACTTAGGCGCCTCAACATTTGTAGCACTCATTCCAAAAAATAAAGATTTAGATTCCTTCAAGGACTTCAAACCTATTTAATTGCACAATCTCATATGCAAAACAATTGCAAAAGTGATCACTACCAATTGAAAGGGATGTTATCGAATTATATTTCTAAAGAACAATTTGGATTTCTTTTTAATAGATAGATTCATGATGCAATGTGTACATCTCATGAGATATTGCATATAATAAAAATTGATAAATTATCGATAGTGGTCCTAAAGATTAATCTTTCTAAGGCATTTGATAAAGTAAGTTAGTTGTACATCAGGTTAGTGATCATGCAAATGGGTATGAACCTTCAAATGGTCAATTGGATGCTGGGTTGTATGATCGACGAAATTTTCAATTACTTCCTAATTAACTTAGTGAGGAACTGAAGAGTTGCACATTTAATTATTAATCTGAGGTTGTATCTTACTTATGAGCTGTCGTGCACCATATATGCAAAGATTAGTGTTGTTTTAGATAAAGAGTTGTAGTACTTGTTGATATCACAAATCAAGGCTTCATGTTACTTAATTAAGTCACCAAGTTATACTAGTACAGGAAAGTAAATATCACACTTGTGAAAATAAATCATACTTGTGAAATTTAAAATCACACTTGCAGAAATTGAAATCACACTTCCGGAACTTGAAATCACACTTTGCAGAAATGGAAATCACACTTGCGGAAATTAAATCTAGACTATGTTCTATTGGTGACTTGCCCAAGTAGAATGAAGCTCCTGTTCTATTGTAACAATTACACATTCACACATTTGATAACAATCCAATGTAATGCCAACCCCAAACTGTTAAAGCTATCATGAATAAGAAAGCAAACAAAATAAAGTGCAGCTGCAGGCAGAGTTGCAACAATGAAGCTGCAACACAAAAGGAATCACAGTGACGCAAGTTGCAACAACGAAAATTCCAACAAGACAGAATTTAAAGCGAGGCGAATTGCAGTATCTAGAGTTGTAACAGTGTTTGCGATCATGCACTCATAGAAATATAAACAATGTTGAATTGCAGTTTACAATTAACAATGTAACCGTGTATTCTTGTTTTTCTTCATGTTTCTTTCCCTGCAACTGATCTTTGGACATGACCTTCTCATTGAATATGACATCTCTACTCCAAATGATTTTGTTATTTTCATAATCCCATAAGCGATAACCAAAATCATTAACACCGTATCCAATAAAGGTACACTTCTTGGATTTAGACTCAAGCTTTGTTCTATTTTCTTTATCAATATGGACAAATGCTTCACAACCAAAAGTTTTCAAAAAAGAATAGTTTACCTTTTTTCCTGTCCATTCCTCCTCTGGAATTCTACCATCCAAAGAGAATGGAGGTCCTCTGTTTATTAAGTAAACAACAGTATCTACAACATCTGCCTAGAACTGTAAGGGCAAACCGGCATGCAATCTCATACTCCTTGCACTCTCCATGATTGTCCTATTCATCCTTTCTGACACACCATTTTCTTGTGGTGTTCTTGGAACTGTCTTCTCTCTACGAATCCCATGGTATGAACAGTAATGATCAAACTCCTTGTTGCAATATTCACCTCCATTATCTGATCTGAGACACTTCAAACTTTTTCCTGTCTCATTCTCAACTAAAGCTTTCCATTTCTTAA
>ML808991.1:115783-135240 GCA_009831015.1 Picea engelmannii
AATGTTTCCTATGGGGTGTGGCATGAAATGAAGCCCCTGAATATACTACCCAAGACTCAGAAATATTATCTACAGAAAGAATCAAAGCATCTTGTAACACATCACCTGTTACATTTGCTTCCTTATTTCTCTCCTATTGTCCATCTCTTTGTTTCTTTGGAGCTCAGTCTTTCTTCAGATGTCCTTTCTTCCCACAATTCCAACACTCTATCTTTCCAAGTTTGGATTTGGATCTGCCCTTCCTAGAATTCCCACAGTTCCCTTAGCCCTTTCCTCTATCCTTTTGTCTTCCCCTGTTCTCCATGTTCAACGCATTACATGATGTCTCACCTGTGCTTTTCCGTCGCATTTCCTCACTAAGGATAACACCAACAACATCATCAAATTTTAAAGTATTTGAACCAGAGACAGAGTTACTTACAACCATGACCAAGCCGTTCCAACTTTCTGGCAATGAGCACAAGATTAGAAGAGCCCTAACCTCATCATCAAAGTCCACTTTTATGGAACTTAGTTGATTAGTAACCGTATTAAATTCATTTAAATGATCTGCAACATACCCACCTTATGACATCTTCATATTAAATAATCTCTTGATTAGAAATACCTTATTGGACACCGAGGGTTTTTCATACTGTTTAGCCAACGCATCCATCAGATCCTTCGTTGTCTTTTCTTTCGAAATATTGAAAGTCACCGACGTTGCCAAGCTCAGCCATATCGTTCTTAGAGACTTTTTGTCAAGAATCTCCCATTCTTCATCCTTCATGGCCATCGACTTCTTTGCTACTCCGCCCAATGGTAGGAATAGATCCTTCTAATATAAATAATCTTCCATCTGCATCTTCCATAACTGGTAGTTTTGGCTGTTAAATTTCTTGACCCTAAACTTTCCATCTTCCGACATTGCTCCCACTCGAACCAAGAACCCTCTTTTCCTGCAAGTTACCTTTTTCTCTGATAGCAGTTGTTAGAAAAACAGGACCACAGAGAAATAAAATAAAATAAATGCGGAAACAAAACACAGAAGATACACAATACAATAGAGAGACAGATTTATGTGGCTCACCCACTGTGGGCTACGTCCACCAGAGAAATTGTCAGGTCCTTCCTTTATTATTATCCAACAAATGAAGGGATACAACCTACAACAAAACCCGCTGTAACTTCCTCTTCTTTCTCTCACAGTCTCCTCTCTCAGAATACAATACTGGCCATAATGCATAGCCGCAATATATTTCCCTCATAACAGAGGGTTTCCTTCTAGGGCAAAAAACCCTAACATAATTTCTATCGTTAGATCTGCGAACTTATAATGAACGGTCCAGATTTACAATGAAATTACAATATACATTTACAAGGCAATTTTTCCTTCGGGGGCCCCCTCTGCACTCCTCCGCGTGGAAGAGTGTACATACTTATGGGGTGTAAAGTCTTCATGGGGTATAAAGACGGCTGAAAAACACAAGACCTCTGAGTCATGAAGATAATCAGGCTCCACAACCAACAATCACCAACACATCAACATGCAAATGGAAGCAGTAACATAAATTATATTGCAGAAGTCTAAAAATACAATAATAGCCGAATACTTATCACCAGAGTTCTGCCCCTCATCTCTGGGGAAGTTGAGGTTCTTATACAATATGATTAATGCCTAAAACTATACAAGGGAACATATGGACAACTATGAGAATTAGGTTGTTCATCCAGTTAGAATGATTTTGCTAAATTTTAGAAAAGCTACGTGTGTTGAATTGGTGGAAAAATCAATTCTTCTTTTGGTCTTCTATTTGCATCCTATTGCTTTCCTCTATGAATACTATTTCCTAATTGTCAGTTGCAACATTGACTGCTATGATGGCGAATTTATATTTGGAATCACAACAATGGTGTACTCGGAGTCACAACAACAAAAAATGTGTTTGGAATCACAACAACTGAAAACATGTTTGAAGTCGTAGCAACTGAAAACGTGTTTGGAGTCGCAACGGTTAGCTGGAGTCGCAACACAAAGACTACACTCGGAGTTTTAACAGTTGGATTGTGACTGGAATCGCAACAAAAAAAGTGCATGTCGAGTTGCATCAAAGAGGCATTGCAGCCACAGTGAGGAGTTGCAACTGCTATATTATTCATGTGTAGCAATATTAGTACATGAAAGTAGCAATTTCCTTTAAGAATTATGCAAGAATAGTGTAATATTGGCATATGGGAAATATTTGTACCTTGATGATAAATGTGACAAACCTAGATAAGGAGAGTATCAAAAAGGAAGTGATCAATGGAAAATGGTAAGCAAAAAGATATTAGACGGGTGCTGAAAGTATTCCAATTTAGGCACCCCTCAATGACTTTAGCTACTTTTGTTGTTTTAATTAATGGTTCACCCTCGGGGATTTTAAAACTTCAAGTGGTATCAAGTAAGGGTTCCCTCTATCTCTTTTTTAGTTCTTTTGGTAGCTGAATGATTTAGTAGGTCGGTTAATGAAGCCAAAAGAGAATGTTCCATCCAGGGCATAAAAGCAACAAGTTTTGTTTTCATCACTCATTTGTTGCTTATCAATGGCACCTTGATATTTGGGCATGGCTCTTTGAGGGAAATGAACCAATACAAAGGAATTTTGGATATATACATGTTCGACATGTGTTACATTCTTTACATGATGGTGGTTTTTTTGCATCCGTTTTGGTGGTTTTGACACTTGGTTTTGTCTGTTTTGGGCGGTTTTGGCACACTGTTTTCTAGCCCATGGTTTTCTATTTCCAATTAAGGAATTAATGTTGTAATCTAATCCAGGTCAATGGATTAGGGCTTTTGGATGCCGCAATATCCTATATATTGTATTGTAATGGTGAATTTAATACAATGAGTTAGAGGTGTGACTCTAAACATTTGTTGGTTTTCCGGGTTAAGGGTTTCGAGGGTAATTTTTTGAGTACTATGTGTTATTGTTGTTGTTTTCTTTCCATTCTATAAAGAATCTATATGTGCATTGCTATATTGTAAAGGTTTAAAACCTACATTTGGTATCACAACAATTGTTGGCTTAAGGGGGATGCCTTTGTTGCTAGGGGTTTGATTATCTCGGGTCTGTGTTAAATATGGTTTCAATGGGAGCTCTGCAGTGGTGATTATTGTGGTGAAAGAAAATGACGAGCAGTTCTAAGATTGAGATCAAGAAATTTAATGGGAAAAGTATTGAGTTATGGAAGTTGAATATGGAGTATCTTTTGATAGACAAATATCAGTGGGTCACTAGGATCCAAGTACTGCACCTACAAGTATGTCGACAGAAGATTTGATGAAGTTGGATAGGAAGGCAAAGATCAATTTTTGGTTGTGTCTTTTAGATTCAATGTTACTGAACGTATCGAGAGAAGTTACAACGAAGACACTATGGGATAAGTTAGGGCCTTTGTATCAGTATAATTCCCTGGTAAATAAACTTTTCCTTCGAAAGAAGTTGTACCTCCCGAGGATGAACAATGGAGACTCAGTGACATAGAATTTAAATTCCTTCAATACTGTGGTAAGTCAGTTGTTGTATGTGGATATTAAAATTTTAGATGAAGATAAATGCATTAGTTTACTGTGTTCATTGCCATATTCATGGGATAGTTTGGTTGTAGCAATTGGTAGTGATGTGACCACATTAAAGTTTGATGACGTGGTTTCATCCTTGTTATCAAAAGAAATGAAGAGGAAAACGAAGGATAGTCAGAGCATAGATGCCTTATATATAATAGGACGTGCCCTGGGTAAAAATAAAAATAAGTCCTTCAATGGGAGATCTAAATCTAGAGGTAGATCTAAATCTCCAGGAAAATCCTTAAAGAAATGTTGGAAATGTGGTAAAGCTAGGCATTTCAAGAAGGATTACAGATAAAAAAGTGTCGAGAGAGAAAAAGGATATGATGATGTTCCTTCCACAGAAGGGAAAGTCTCCTTAGAAGGAGGAGATGTGTACTTGGCTTCATCAAGCACACATGCAAATCATGATGTATGGATAATCAATTCAGGTGCTTCTTTTCATATGACTTCCCATATGGAGTGGTTATGTGAATATGAAAAGTATAATGGAGGTGACATTTTCCTAGGAGATGGCTTGACAACCATAATGAAAGGGCGCAGAAAGGTCAAGTTGTAGCTCAAGGATGGAAGGATTAGAACACTCCCTGGGGTTTCGCACATTCTAGAGCTAGCTAGAAACTTGATATTTGTAAGTAAGACAAGTGATGCAGGTGTACATATTGTGTTAAAAAAGGAAGCCTGTAAAACGGTTCAAGGAGCAATGGTGTTGATGAGGGGAGCTCAGAATGGAACTCTATACAAGTTGTTGGTAAGCACAATCAGTAATGGGTGTAACAGTTCTATTGTTACTAATGGTGAAGAAGAAAAAACCCTTATGGTATATGGAGATAAGACAATGTTTTGGAATCAAAGACTGGGACATCTGAGAGAGAAGGTCTTCAAGAACTATATGGTAAAGATATGATTTAAGACATGTCTGATTTCATGGTGGATTTTGATTTCTGTGAACATTGCATATATGGATTTTGATTTTTGATTTTGTGCTACAAGAGCAAAGGGGTTATTAGAGTTAGTACACATTTATGTGTTTGGACCTGTTCCTGTTCCATCACTAGGTAAATCAGTGTACTATGTTTCATTCATTGATGGTTTATCAAGGAGCACATGGATTTATTTCCTCCAAAATAAATTTGAGGCCTTTGGTAAACTTCAAGAGTTCAAGGTTCTTGTGGAGAATCAGACAGAGAAGAAAATAAAGGTGTCAAGGATAGATAATGGCAGAGATTTCTATGGGAAAGAACTTGAGGAATTTTGTAAGAAGTGCAGTATAAAAAGGCATAAGGCTAATCCATAAACACCTCAAGAGAATGTAGTTGCATAAAGAATGAATAGTACACTGATGGATAAATCAAGGAACATGCTCGATGGTGTTGGGTTAGGACAAGAATTATGGGTAGAGGCAGTGAGTACTACATGTTAATTGGTAAATAGATCACCCTCATTAGTGTTGGTGGAGGAAAATACACATGAGGCATGGATTGGTAAGAAACCCGCTCTTGAACATTTTAGAGTGTTTGGTTGTGATGCTTAAGTACATGTTGCAAAGGAAAATAGGAGTAAGGTGGATAAAATATGAAAAGCATATCTTTATTAGTTATAAAGATGGTGTAATAGGCTATAAACTTTGGAACCCAAAAACTAAGTGTTCGACAACATAGGTATTCCAACAGAGGATGAACACCTTCAGTAACCACTCACACAACTAGATCAAAGGTCAACACACTGATATTTTGACGTGGTAAAAGCCCTACGGGGAAACATCCATGACCTCAGCTAGTGTGGCCACTTGGAGCAATTTATTAATGCAAAGAGAAAATTCATAGAGAGATTTACAAGAGAGTTTCTCACAATTGGTCATCAACAAATGACACTCAACACTCTTTAAATAGAGATCATGGACCAATAAGGTGTTAAGTCATAGATCAATGTAGCTATTAAGATCGAGGAGAATATGATCCATCGGATCCTCTATGTTGGGAACATATCGTGACCATGAGATTACCTAACTACTATTGCATACTAGAGAAAAACACTAAGAAACACACTTTTGCTAACAACATGTTAGACCAAGTTGACCTTAACTAACTCCTAAGTGTCTAAATATACTAACATCCCCCCTTAAGAAAAACTTGGGATAGGATTCAAGGATTTACAAAAGCGACACAAATAGGAGAAGCAAGAAGGCAATAGATCTTATCCCCCCTTATTGACAACTACGTGAACTCCTAACATAGATCAAAGTTTGGGAAACCTCACTTCTGTAAGGGACTTTGTGAAAATGTTTGCAACCTGATCGTTGGTAGGGTATAAGAGCACCTCAATAACTCAATCATGAATGAGATTTTTGATGAAGTGCAGGTGTAGCTCGATGTGTTTGTTGTATTGATGTTGAACTGGTTCTTTATCAAGCTTGATGACACTTTGACTGTCACACAAGAGGGTGGTCGGATGTTTTTGTTGGAATCCAAACTCTGAAAGGATCCATCGAGGCTTCCTGTCTTGCATTAACTGCTACCCTGTATTGTACTTCTACTGAAGAAGGAGCAATAGCCTATTGTTTCTTACAGGCTCAAGTGACAGGTTCTGAACCAAGGCTTAAAACATAACATGCAGTATAATTTTGATCATCAGGGTCGTCAGCCCAATCTGAATCAATGAAACCAACCAATAAAGGAGCCCCCCCTGAACTATAATGTATCCCGAACTGAACTGTACCCCGGACATACCGAAGTCTTATTTTATCTACTTTCCAATGACTTTCATGGGGTGTTTGCATATACCTGGAAAAAATACCAACAATAAAGGAAAGATCATGATGGGTATGAGTCAAGTAGAAGAGGATACCAACTAACTAATAATACAAAGTGGCATCAACTTCGGGAGAAGTAAAGGTGGCAACAAGTTTGACTCCAGACTAGAAGGGAGAAGGGGATGGTTTACAATATTTCATGTGAAAGTGACGAAGAAGGTCACAATCATACTTAGACTGGGAAAGAAAAATTCCTTCGTTGGTTTACAAAACTTGGAGGCCAACAAAATAGTGCAAAAAGCCTAAGTCTATCATTTCAAATTTCTTCTTAAGGATGATTTTCACATCGTTTAAAAGTTTTCGGTCACTACCAGTGAGGATAAGGTCATCAACATAAAGAACAAGGATTATGAGATGGCTTCTTACTTTCTTGGTATAGACATTAGGATCATAATGGCATCTAGAAAAGCCAGTGTCAAGAAGAAAGTTGTTCATTTTGGCATACCAAGCTCGGGGAGCTTGCTTAAGACCATAAAGATATTTCTTAAGGCAACACACAAGACTAGCGTAATTGTGGACATAGCTAGGAGGTTGTTCCAAGTAGATTTATTCTTGCAAATCCCAATGCAAGAAGCCGGATTTGACATTCATCTGATGAACCTCCCATTTATGCGAGGCTGCAAGGGAAAGAACAAGGTGGATGGAATTCATTTTGGCTACAGGGGTAAAGGTTTCATTATAGTCAATTCCTTCAACTTGGGAAAATCCTTTGGCAACTAACCGAGCCTTGTGACTTTCAACACTTCCATATGATGCATACTTAGTTATGTAGACCTATCTACATATGACAAGTTTTATTCCTTTCGGAAGAGGTACAACATCCCAAGTATCGTTTTCCATTAAAGAACGATACTCTTCATTCGTTGTTGTATCCCAATCTGGATGACTTGAATATTATGCAAATGTCTCTGGATCACGAGTCTCTGAAACTTGAGCCAAAAGAGAGGAGGATCGCTGGAACTGTGAGCTTGGTCAATACTGATATGAAGGATCACCGACAAGATTACCAGTTTCTTTTCATGTTGAATGAATGCATCTAGGAAGTGGTGGTGCTAGTGCAGGTTTAGATTCAATGGACTCATATGGAGGAAGGTGAGTAGGCGGAGGTGCATTTTCATCCTCACTGTCATCATCTAAAGAAGAAGAAACCAGAATAGGAACAT
The DNA here is from genome assembly GCA_009831015.1 of Picea engelmannii. Classification (NCBI taxonomy): domain Eukaryota; kingdom Viridiplantae; phylum Streptophyta; class Pinopsida; order Pinales; family Pinaceae; genus Picea; species Picea engelmannii. Next base: position 123,351 of record ML808991.1, read on the forward strand.
AAGAAGGCACAAAAGTTGAATATGGCTCGCAGGCTGAAGAAGGCACACATGCCAGATTAGGCTTGTAGGCCAAGAGATTTTCATCAAATTTAACATCTCTTCTTACAATAATTTCATTACAATGTGGTTAAATAAGTCTGTAACCTTTGACATCTTCAAAATAACCAACAAATATATATTTCTCACTTTTAGGCTGTAATTCTTTCCTTTTCTCATCGGGAATATGAGCCCATGCTACACTGCCAAATACACAGAAGTGAGTTACATCTAGCTTAAGTTTAGTCCATGCTTCTTCCGATGTTATATTTTTAAGAGCCTTTGTGGGAGTGTGATTTATTATGTAATTTGCACAGTTAATGGCTTCCACCCAATAATTTAGACTTAATCCCTTAGATTGGATCATATAATTAGCCATTTCTTTTAATGTGTGGTTCTTTCTCTCAGCAACACCATTTTGTTGTGGTGTATATGGAACAATGTATTGCATTTGGATGCCCTGTGCGATGCAGTAGCTTGCAAAATTATTGTTCACACATTCTCATCCATTATACGTTCTTAACCTTTGAATTTGATGTCCAGATTGCTCTTCTACAAGGGCCTTGTAGGCCAAGAACTTGTAAAAAACTTCGCTCTTAAATTTTAAGTAAACCCAAGTGCATTTGGAGAAGTCATCAAAGAAAGTTAAGAAATACTTGCACCTAGAAAAAGAAGGAGAAGAAAGTGGACCACACAAGTCACTGTGAACAAGTTGCAAAGGGGTTCAGGCGTGCCAAGAGGCACATTTGTCGAAATTGTCCCGATGATGTTTGTCGAGAACACAACCAACACAAACACCATCTATGCATGAAACAAGAGGAAGACTTGTAACCGTCTGTTGATTACATAGTTTCTCTAATGAACAATAGTTTAGATGACCAAACCACTCATGCCAAAGTTCATTCAAGTCATTGCTATGAGGAACAAAAACTAATGGAAAATATAATGACCCAAAGTTGTCAAACCTGTACAACCTGGTAATATCATCAGCAATTCTAGTTGCAAGAACATGCTGAGGATATTTTAGATCCTTGATTACAACTTGGTGAGGTGAAAACTCTGTGGTTTTACCTTCACCTGAATGAGCAACTTGATATACTGATAGAAGGTTGCAGGAAAGACTTGGAACACATAATACATCATTGAAATGACCATTATCTACTTCAACTATTCCAAACCCTACAACACTGAGAGATCTACCATCACCAACAAATATTTTCTTGGTGTTACATTAATTTACTGCAGAAAATATGGCTTTATTCTTAGCCATATGATAAGATGCTCCATAATCAATAAACCACTCATTAGAAGAAGAAGAAGTAGAAGTTGGATTGAAGGAGAAACCAGAAGCATAAAGTGCATGTCCATGAGAAGAAGAAGAAGAAGTAGAATCTACACTGATGTTGTGATTCTTCATCGTTGCTTCTAAAACTGCCATCTTCTTAAAACATTTTGTAATATACCAGATATAAAAAGTATGCATAACAAAAATAAAATGCTAGAAATGGCAGAATAACAATAATATAACCAGCATAATCTCCACAATAACACATAAATGATATAATAACACAACATAAATAACACTTTGATTCAGAAAGCAATGTTCACGGGCCTCTTCAAGGGGGCAACCTCCAGTCGAGCATTGCTCTGTTACAATAATCTCCAAGCTAGGGTTTTCATACCCTCAACCCTTATTATACTAAATATATCTATCAAGAGAAGCATCTAGAGGAAGATCCTTCTAGAAGCGGAAGCTTCTATTAGGTCTTCTTACATCCACCTTATTCTATTTTATTGAAAGGCCTTATTAATATTGACCTTGATTACATCCGAATATATTGCTCTACCTATGTGCGGGTTAGGACCCTAACATGTCCGCCCCCTTAAAAACAACCTTGTCCTCAAGGCTTGAGATGTGGAAACTGTTGCAGAATGGTAGCTGGTTCCCAAGTGGCATCTATTGGGGTTGTATCTTTCCACTGGACTGGCAATTCCTTGATGGTTCTCTGACGCAGGCGATGCTCACGCTGGTCCAAAACTGCTTCTGGCTGTAGCCAAATGGATTCTTCTTTAGCTAACTCGGGAAGGTTGGTTTGAATTTGGCACCTAGTTCCAATCACCTTCTTTAAGCATGAAACATGGAAAATAGGATGTAGCTTCGAATGACTGGGCAGAGCTAACTGATAGGCGACTTGTCCCACACGCTTGAGAACTGTATAAGGACCATAAAATTTGGGCGCTAGCTTCTAACAATGCTCGGTCTTGAGGGAAGTTTGCTTGTATGGTTGCAGTCGCAGAAACACCTGATCCCCTTCTACAAATTGACGTTCAGAGCGACCTTGATCTGCTTGTTGCTTCATGCGATTCTGTGCCATGACCAAGTTCTCTTTGAGGGTACAAAGAATATCCTCTCGAACTGTAAGTGTTTGGTCAACCGCCTGGACCTTCGAGGTACCCGGTAAGTATGAGAGAACTGAAGGTGGCTTCTGTCCATATACCGCTTCAAAATGAGTCATGCGTGTAGCTGTATGGTAGGAAGTTTTGTACCACCATTCAACTAGGGGTAACCATTGAGCCCACTGATTTTGCTTTTCAGAGGCAAAACACCTCAGATATGTTTCCAAACACTTGTTGACAACTTCCATTTGACCATCAGTCTGGGGATGATAAGCTGTGCTGAGATGCAATTAGGTGCCCTGTAGCTTGAACAGTTCTTGCCAAAAATTGCTTGTGAAAGTTGGGTCACGATCATAAACAATAGAATGCGACATGCCATGAAGATTGAAGACCTGGTCCATGAAAATTTGAGCCACCGTGGATGCAGTAAATGGGTGTTGAAGAGAACAGAAATGAGCATACTTGGAAAGGCGATCCACAACCACCATTATGACTGATTTATTTTCTGATTTGGGTAAGCCGGTAATAAAGTCCATAGAGATATTCTTCCAAATAATAGGTGGAATCGAAAGTGGTTGTAGTGTGCCCAGAGATTTGACTGTTTCTCCCTTGTTGCGTTGAGACACATCACATTCAGTGACAAAATTATGGATGTCCTGTTTCATACCATCCTAGAAAAAAGAACGTTTGACCTTGTCATAGGTTTTGGTGAACCCGGAGTGCCCCGCTGTGGGTGTAGCATGACGCTCAGAAAGTACTGTGGATTTAATCTTTGATTGTTTACTTAAATACAAACAACCTTTGTATCGAAGCTCATCCTGGAGCCAAGAGTACCCTGGGGGAGCTGGAGCATTGATCTGAAATTGCTGGATCAGATGCGAACTTTTGGGATCTTGTAGCCATTCCTGGCGAACAACTTGGAGCTAATCTGGTACAATGAAGGAAAGAGAAAAAAGGGATCCTTCGTCTTCATATTTTTGGGACAGCGCATCCGCCACCACATTGTCTTTGCCTTTATTGTAAATGATCTCATAATCATATCTAAAGAGTTTAGTCACCCATTTTTGTTGCTCCAGGAGGAAATGCGTTGTTCCAGAAAGTACTTGAGGCTTTGATGGTCTGTCTTAATTTGGAAACGTTTCCCCAAGAGATAAGGGTGCCACAGATCAACGACATGTAGAATATCCAACATTTCCTTGTCATAGATGGGTTTGACTAGATTCCTTTTAGATAGTTGCTTGCTAGTGAAGGCCAAAGGTTGACCCGCTTGCATAAGGACAACACTGATTCCTTTCCCTGAGGCATCACATTCAAACACAAAGGTCTTTGTGAAATCAGGAAGGGCAAGAGCCAGAGTGGTGCACATGGCCATCTTCAAGGTTTGGAAAGCTTGAGCAGCGGCTGGAGTCCAAGTGAAAGAGTTCTTTTTGAGGAGAGCAGTGAGAGGTGCTGCAATCTTTCCATAATTCTTAACAAACTTGCGATAATACCCTGTTAAGCCCAAAAATCCATGCAAGCTTTTGAGAGTCTTTGGGTGTGGCCAGTCTTGCATAGCTTTAATCTTTTTCGGATCCACCCTGACGCCATCCTTGCCAACCAGATGACCCAAGTATTCTACTTCTGAGGCACCAAAGGCACATTTAGACCGTTTTAAGAAAAGTTGGTGCTGAGAGAGTAGACGGAGAAATCGATCCACATGAGTAAGATGGTCTGTCCAGGTTTTTCTATAGATGAGGATATCATCAAAGAAAACTAAGACAAAATGACGGGAGACATGATTCATGAGGCTTTGGAAGGTGGAGGGGGCATTACACAAGCCAAATGGCATGACCAAAAACTCATAGTGGCCCTCATGAGTTCGAAAGGCCGTCTTGGGAATGTCTGCCTCTTTCATACGTATCTGGTGATAGCCCGAGTGAAGATCAAGTTTAGTAAGGAATTGGGCGCCACTCAATTCATCCAGGAGGTCATCAATAACAGGAATGGGAAATTTGTCTTTAATTGTCAGTTTGTTGAGGGCACGAAAGTCAGGACACATTCTCCAGAAACCTTCTTTCTTCAGGACCATGACTACAGGAGAAGAGTAAGGGCTCGTACTAGGGTGGATAATGCCTGCAGTAAGGAGTTCCTAGACCATTTTCTCAATTTCATTTTTTTGTGAAAAGGGGTGGCGATACAGACGGATATTGGGAGGAAGGCTTCCAGGTACAAGGGGAATGGAATGATCATGAACACCGCGGGAAGGAGGGAGTCCTTGGGGAGTGGAAAATACCATTTGATGTTTAGAAAGGAGGGCTTGGAGGTCTTGCGGCACTGGGGGTGTCTCTGTTGCTTGTATGGAATGGAGTTGGGCAATGACACTAGAATGACCTTTTTTGAGCAGATTTTCCATGTGATGGGAACTAATGACCTCAGGTGAACCAACAGTGATGCCTTGGAATTTATATTGGTGGCCGTCCTGGTCAAATTGCATGGTTAATTCCTTAAAATCCATGAGAATGGGACCCAAAGTCCTTAGCCAGTCTGCACCCAACACAATGTCACAACCACCCATGTCGATAGAAAACATATGGGATTTTAGGTGGTAGTCACCAATTTGGAGACACACATTTTCATAGCGCCCTCCACATTTCATGGAACCACCATTGGCAATCATGATTTGGAAATTGTTGACGGCATGGATGTAGCAATGAGTTTCTTGGGCAATGTGACGATGAATAAAGTTATGGGTGCTTCCACTATCAACCAAAATGATGACCTTCCGATGCTTGATGTAACCGATTACCTTGAGGGTTTGGGGGGTGGAGAAGCCAGTGAGAGCATTGAGGGAAATGATTGGTTCCACTTTGGGAGGGTCTGAGGGAGGGGTTATGTCAGTGATTTCAGGTGACTTGGGCACAAGGGAAGTTTCAACATCCTGTTTTGAAATATCCTCAAAGATGGCCATACAAAGCTTTTGTTCCTTACACTTGTGGCTCGGGAAATATTTGTCATCACAATTATAACAAAGGCCTTTGAGTTGGCGTTCAGCCATTTCAACCCTGGTCAATTTTTGGATCTTTAATGGGACGGAGGGAGTAGTGGGATTTACGGGTTTAGGGCGAGGGATAAAGGAGGGTTTATGGTTTTGAGAGGATACAACCTGTTGTGCTTCTTTAGCTTTTTTAGTAGCCTCCACCCAACTCGAAGGTGTAGCCATGAGGACATGGGCCTGAATCTCATCCTTGAGGCCACTGATAAAACACTCTCGAAATAAAGCATCAATCATGCCCTTTGTTCGAAAATCTAGGCGCTCAAAGGTAGCTATGAAGTCTTCTACTGTTCCTGATTGTTTCAACTTTGTTAAACGACCCACATGGTTGGTGTCAGTGTCAAAGCATTCATAAAGCTTAGTCACAAACTGGGTCCAAGCAATATACACTTGACGGGAAGTTTTTCTCCATTGCCACCATTGCCAACGTTCTTGATCTAGATGGAGAACACCATACCAGAGTTTGGCCAAGTCATCTGTAATGTTGTATAAAGAGAAATAATGTTCCATTTGGGTGACCCAACCAGTGGGGTCCGAGCCATCAAATTTGGTCACATCCACCCATGGAAGGCGGAGGTCACGTTGAAAGTGATGGTGCTGAAAGGTATGGGAATGGGAGGAATGTTCACCTTCAGTCTTTGGAGGTGTGTCAAAGAAAGGGTCATCTATAGGGATCTTCAATTTGGTGCAGAGTGATGCAAAAATAGATTCAAGCTAGCTGGTCAGTTCTTGTTTGAATTCCTCCATTGAGAACTGGATGATATTTATGGTTGTATTGATGGATGTACCAATGGAGGAAACAATAGCACTGAGTTGTTTCACTTCTTTTTGGGTCTCGAGGAAACCAGATTGCAAGGTATTGAAGTGAGCTTCCAGGTCTTGGCTACGGGTATGGGCCATGAGGGTGGGTGAATTGAAAAGGGGCGGGCAGGGTCAAAAAATTTGCCGAAAAATGATATGGATGAATGTGATAAGGGCGAAGAGATGAATCCAATGGAATAGGTCTCAAATAATGGTGAAAAAATTTCCAGACTTTTTTATTTTTTTTACACCTGCAAAGTTATACTTCGGTCTGAAGAATATTGCAGTGATGAAATCCCCAAATGCTTAACCAGAAAGAAATGTGTATTTACTTGGCAACCTGAACACAGTTGTGCGACAATAGATCTTGTCTGTTTTAATTTGTTTATGTTTCTGTCCCCCAAGGGTTGGGTATTCAAGGGTTCTATAGACAAGGGTTTGCCCTGTGCTATAGCTCTCTGATATATGTGCAGGGTCCAACAGTAGTTCTCGGCCCAATATCTCAGGGTACTAACTAAGGAGGATAGACCATACCCTTAGCCATACTACCCGACTACCCAGGTACTAGAGAGTATCTTCCCGAATGCTGTTCTCGGTGGCACTGTAGCAGTCAGGAGGCTGATCGGTTTATCTAAAGAGGGCTTTAGGAAATCTAGGCCAATCCGTACACAGGTGCTGTCTGATGCGCTACCACTCGAAGGGGTACCAACAGGGGTTACAAGGGTGGCCAACAGATGTGCACTTAAGAACCACTTGTATTTCCTGCGTGTATGAATCCCTCAACCGCGGGTTTATGCGCGTAATGACAGATCTCTGTGGCTTAAAGACGCTGGAATACGTCTCTACCCTGAAATGTTTTTTCCCACAATTTCTGCCAAGGAAAGTGCTCTGATACCACTTGTAATATACCATATATAAAAAGTATGCAGAATAGAAATAAAATGCTAGAAATGGCAGAATAACAATAATATAACCAGCATAATCTCCACAATAACACATAAATGATATAAGAACACAACAAAAATAACACTTTGATTTAGAAAGCAATGTTCACGGGCCTCTTCGATGGGGCAACCTCCAGTCGAGCAACACTTTGTTACAATAATCTCCAAGCTAGGGTTTTCATACCCTCGACCCTTATTTATACTAAATATGTCTATCAAGAGAAACATCTAGAGGAAGATCCTTCTAGAAGCTGAAGCTTCTATCAGGTCTTCTTACATCCGCCTTATTCTATTTTATTGAAAGGCTTTATTAATATCGACCTTTATTACATCCGAATATATTTCTCTACCTATGTGCAGCTTAGGACCCTAACACATTTGGACTCATCATGACCATGTTTCCCACAAAAGTTGCAATGTCTATCAGTGTTCTTATTTTTAGATTTTTTTCCTTTGTCACCATTAGGAGTGGAAGCTGGCTAGAGGGTTTGGGACTCTTGTTTTACTTGTTGTTGTGGCGAGGATGTCGCTTCTTGAGACTTTAGGATTTATCTTTCTGCTGGGCCACTAAGGATTTGTTGGAGGTACCTGCAGTGTTGATCACTCCAAGTTGCACAAGATTATCTTGTTCTCTAATCAAAGCATCAAAAAAGGACTCAAGAGTGGGTTTTTGATAAGAATTCCCTAGAGCTTATTTGGTGGCATAGAAGGTAGATACAAACACTAAATATGCACCACCAAGCTTAGCAAGAATAATATATATGCAATGTTCATCGTCGAGCTTTATGCTACACTCTTCACACAAAATTTTAAGTTTTTTGAACTTAGATAAATAGTCTTCAATGCAAGAAAAATCATTTGGAATTAAAGTCATTATCTGATCTTCTATATGGTGGGCTCGAATAATATTGTGTTTACCAGACACAAGCTTCAATATTTTCCCAAGATTTATTGTGGGCTTCAAGTTCTTGAAGGTAAAACCTTAAATCAAGAGATATGGACATTGCGATTAGTCCATGGGTTTCGTCATTCCTATTAATCCATTTGACATACTTGTCATCATCAGTGGGTTCTTCTTCTTTTCCCAAGGTAATCCGGTATAGTCCTTTACTTCTTAATAAATCCTCCATATGGGATTTTCATTGGAAGTAGTTGGTGTTGGTAAGCAAAAGATCACAGGGATAAACCATATTAAATATGCCAAGAATATGGATTTAAAATCTGAAACTGATGGTTTGGATGGAAATATCTTGAAAAATTAAGATGTTTAAAAAAGAACGACACTGAAAATGGAATTCGTATGTAAAAGTTATTCCCTTTTGAAAAAAAAGGCATAAACGATAACCAAAAAGACCCATGGCAGGTAGAAGTTGGTTCACATGGTGATACCCCTCCTAATAACCTCACTTTTACAAATAAGAGATTTCTTACAATTCCTCTCACCTTTATCTTCTCATAATATCTTGTCTCTTATCTTATCTTTTAAATTTAATTCTCACATTAAATTAACTTTTTAATTATCCTTCTAAACCTCCCTTACATCTTTATCACATTTTTCCTTGCAAAAATTTCTTCCATTCAAATAAAAAATTTCTTCCTTTCAAACCAATTAACCCCTTTTTCTAATTCTAGTTCTCTTAAACCCCTTTTTATTTATTAAATATTTATTTCTTCCTAACTCTAATTTTCTCCTAATAGTCATACCCTATCTATTTAATTCTCACATCAATTAATTAATTTAACAATTTAATTATTTTTAACTCTCCCATTCTTTTTATTTCTAATTATTTTTCAACGACCAATTCTTACCCTAATCCTCTTAAACATCACATTGAATCTCTTATTTAACTCATTACTAATTTGTAGATCTTGTCATATTATTTCCCAACAATCCTTTACAATAGTCATTGAAATAAATTATTAATTATTTTTAATTCTTGACCTCACATTTCCTCCTATAAATCGTCAACACCAACACTCTTTTCATTACCATTACAACTTTACTTGTCCTTGAAGATGGGTGGAGTGTCCACTCGAAACATTGGACGTTTCATAAAATTTACACAGCTTTCTCTAGAAAGTTTTAGCTAACAACAAAAAAGAGACTTGAACTCAAGACCTCTTACTTAATAAAGCAACTTTTAACCAAGTGAGGTAGTGCAAAACATATTGTATTGTTTAGAAGGAGGATTGTGGGTGTTGTTGTTGTGGTTGAGCATGCTCATAAAAAACTCTTTTCACACCAGAAAAAAAATTCACTTCTTGATGGAAACAAGGGTTAGATCTCGGTTAGCTTACCCAAAAGATGCAACTTTTCCCTCTATTTCTGATTTACCGAGATCACACAGAGCGCATGACAAAGAGCATACGTAGACATGAAAACCCTTTCGACTCAGTTTTTTATTTGTTGAGATCGCACAAGGCGCAGGGAAAAGATAATACACAGATCGAAAAGAGTAGCAACCCAAAAACAAAAAACTGAAATAAAACTGAAATATTAACTCTACAGAAATTTTAAAAGGGTATGTTTGGCCTTTATACCTTCGAATTTGACTGAAATGGTTGTATATTGGGAAAACAAAAACCTTTTCGAGTGAAACAAAAACTGTTCTTGATTAAAACAGGCACTCCGGACGGAATGGAATAGTCCTCTCAGCCCAAAAATGTATGAAAATGGCAGAAACCAGAGATGAGGCAACATAGCTTTATGATCTCAATCTACGACGAGAGCGGGTCTTGAAATGTGCTCTAATACCTTGTTCGACAACACATGTATTCCAATAGAGGACAAACACCTTCAATAACCACTCACACAATCAGATCAAATATCAACACACCATTGTTTTCATGTGGTAAAACCCTACGGGGAAACTTCCATGACCCCAACCAATGTGGCCACTTGGAGAAATTTATTAATGCAAAAGGAAAATTTACAGAGAAATTTACAAGAGAGTCTCAAAATCGATCATCAACAAATGACTCTCCATGCTCTTTAAATAGAGATCATGGACCATTCAAGTGCTAAGCCACAGATCAATGTAGTCGTTAAGCTCGAGGGGAATATGATTCGTCGGATCACTCTATCTTGGTAACATATCGTGACCGTCGTATGACCTAACTACAAATGCATACTAAAGAAACATACTAAGAAACACTCTTTTACCTAACGACACATTAGATCAAGTTGAACTTAACTAACTCCTAAGTGTCTAAATATCCTAACACTAAGAAGGTTGTCTATAGTCAAGATGTTGTCTTTAGAGAGGTTAAATATGTTCCCAAACAGAAAGTCCCACTAAAAGAGAAAGAACCAAAGACAATATAATTTGATTTGGAGGGTGAAGAATTTGACTCAACAAAAGAACACAAATCAAAAGGAGAGGAACCTCTTACTCCAGTATTGAGAGGATCTGTTTGGGAAAGAAGTAAACTAGAAAGGTATTCCCCACCTGATTTTCGTTCTAATTTTGTGTTGTCTATTACTGATGATGATCCCATAACTGTTCATGAGGCAGTGGATTCAAAGGATGGTAAACTCTGGAGAAAGCCATGGTTGAAGAAATGGTTTCCTTGGATAAAAATGAGGCTTGGGATCTAGTTGAGTTATCGGCTGGAAGAAAGCTCGTTGGTAGCAAATGGGTATTTAGGAAGAAGTTGAGAGCCTAAGGTAAAGTGGAAAAGTATAAAGCTCGCCTAGTAGAAAAGGGATATTCCCAGGTAGAGTGAATACATTTTGGTGAATTTTTTTCTCATGTTGCTAGATTGACTTCTATTAAATTTATTTGTTTATTGCTACTGCTTTTGATCTTAAAGTAGAGTAGATGAAAGTAAATACAACATTCCTGCATGGAGATCTTGAAGAAGAAATCTACATGAGACAACTAGAATGTTTTGTAGTGACAGGTAATAAAGAGTTGCTTTGCAAGCTAAAATAGTCCCTTTATGGGTTAAAGCAATCTCCAAGGATGTGGTATCAAAAGTTCGATACTTATATTTTGGGACTCGGTTTCACAAGGAGAAAAGTTGATCACTATGTGTATTTCAAATTAGCCGGTGATCATTTTATTTATGTGGTTTTGTATGTTGTTGATTGGAAATAACAAGGAAATCATCAAGGGGGTAAAAACCCAATTGTCTTCTAAGTTTGATATGAAAGACCTTGGTGCTGCAAATTTTATTTTGGGCATGGAAATTAAAAGAGATCGGGAAAATAGGAAACTTTGGTTTAGTGGACCTAGTATATGGCCCGACTCTTTTTGAAATCCTGCAAATGGTTGCAAGTCTAAATCCACCCATTATCACTTCACTTTGCCTAGTTTGGCAAGTGTAAAGTCCTTAATCTGAAGTAATTGTACATATAGGCTGGTGAGTAGTTGGTACCAACTATAAATGTAAATGTACATATAGGCAGGTGAGTCGTTGGCACCAATTTTTGGTCTTGCGCGCATCTGAGTAGTGCGTGAGGATTGTTATAAAAGAAAGGGTGTGCACATTCCATAATGTTGCGCGCACTTGGGTAAGTGCGCGTGGTTTGCACATCAAACGAAGGGTGCTTACATTTCACAGTGTTGCACACACTTGAGTAAGTGCGTGGGGATTATCTTGAAGTGCATATTGAACTGAGTTATATATATATATATATATATATATATATATATATATATATATATATATATATATG
>ML808991.1:135297-161257 GCA_009831015.1 Picea engelmannii
GGGCCTGGTGAGTTAGGATGAAAATAGGCTAGTGCACCTATCTTTGTAAAATGTAATCACACCCAAATTATTAATAATATCCAATCATTGCACACAAATGGATTAGACGAAAAGAGACGGGGGGCTAAACTCCACCAAAAAAGGGAAAAGTGGGGTATAAGCTAAGGGGGCTTAAGTCCAAGGGAGTATTTTATTAATATTTCTGAAAAGAGTAATTTATGGATAATTATTTATCCTAAGTTCCCGAGGGATGGGAATGAGTCACCAAGTGGCTAAAGCTAATTCTGAAGGTGACAAGTGTTCAGTTTAAGGCATGCAATATATATTGTTGGCTAGTTTTAGTTTGATGGCAATATATGTCATTCATTTTCTTCATGTTTTCGGACCTTTTGAAGGGAGAATCATTCATTTTTCATTCCTGGATCCTTTAGATCAACACTCCTCCAGGGAGGTCGAGAAAAAACTCCCATGGTATAACCATGTGCTTGGGAAAAATCGGTTGTGGTCGAAGAGGAGGGTTGTCAACCCCGTGAGCATTCTCTCTAGGTGAGAGATTTACTTATTGCTGAAAATTTATAAGAAACAAAGTTTATGGCTGGGAAGAACATCTGAGTTCTGCGCGTAGTTAGTGACTATTCACAAAGATAAAGTGTCCTTTATGTGCTTGTCTCATTTACTATGTGCTTAATTATTTATGTTTGATATGGGTTTAATTCTTGTGTGATGTTACATATAAGTAATTGTTGTTATTATATATAATGCTGCTTGCACATGTAAGTGTGGTGTTGATATTCAATATTTGTAGTCATACATGTTGAGTTTGACAATTGTTATTAGTTATTCATGTTAATTTAACCTTATAATAATGGTCACGAGTCTTTTTGGCGAGGTTAGAATGGTCGTGCACGCAGGGAAATACTCCATGCGCACAAGAGACTGGATTCACTGTGCATGCAGGGAAGCAACCCGCGCGCACAAGGATAATTTTTTTCTTGTGTAACACCAGAATGGTTGTGTGCGCAGTGGTGATCACATGTTCAGAGTGATTTAAACGCATATTAATGTTTGTGTGTTTAACATGCTTGTGCATGCAGTTGTAATGTGTTACTTTTGTTGTTATAAGTTGTGTCAGAAGAGGAGAGTTTGTGCGGCGTGACCCAACTTGGGGTCATGTGCATTACTTCAAGTATTCCAACACAGACCAATGTTATAGAGTAGAACCTGCACACTAGATTTTGGGTAGCGTTGCTCAACTAGGGGGTTGAGTACATTACAGATTGGTATTAGAGCATTTTTTAAGTGTTGGTAATGAGACTCAGCTAGGAGGATGGGGATGTTACAATTTGGTATCAGAGCGATTGGTTCAACACTGGACTTGTATGGGCTAGAGATGAACAAGAAGTTGTAGAACTATTGGTTCAACACTAGACTTGTATGGGCCAGAGCTTAGCATGAAATTTGTGTGCAGGCTAAGTATTGGTGCCACACAGTGCAGAGTTTATTGTGCATGGAAAAAAAATGTATATTGGTGTACGGTGAAGAGCTGTGATTCCTGGAAATTATTGATGTGTGGGTGTGCAGACTAGAATTTGGGATGTTAAAATCATCCAAGGAATCAAAAGAAAGGATTTTGACAAAATGGTGTAGATTTTTCATGAAGTTGTGGCATGAATTCATCTAACAATTCTTATTTCCTGAACATTTTGCAGAATTAGAATGATTAGAGCAGGACATAATCAATGCAGAAAGTAAAAAAAGCATGGAATATTCACAAAGGACTTACAACCATGATGATGAATTTGGGGATTTGTATGTCGGTTTGGGTGTTGATGGTACATAATCCAAGGAGGATTCCATAAACTTGGTAAAAACCATAAAGGGACTGCTAAAAGATGTCCAAAGCTATAAAGTTGATAATGAAAGGCTTATGAAATCCAAGGGACAACAAGATGGATTCAATATCAAGTTGATGCAAAGCTTGGATAGAATATAAAATAAAATGGACAAGAAGACATAGTCAAGCAAGTCAAGGAGTCACAGGTCTCATGGTTAAAGAAGAGAAACAAGAAGCACTGATAGGAAACAACACCACTCACCAAAGCATTCGTTTAGGAAAGAACGCAGTAGCTCAAGTCCATCTCCTGTCAGAAAGCGTAAGAGAAGGACTAGGGTGGATAAGCAACATGGAGAAATGAATAAGATCAAGCCTCCTACCTTTGACAATGAACATAAGAAGGATGAAGATGCAGAGACCTAGTTGTTGGGTATGAGGAAGTACTTCCAATTGCATAATTACTCTGCATAGATAGAAGGGAGAATTGCCATCTATCAGCTTAAAGGAAAAGCATCAATGTGGTGGGATCAATTCATGCAAATGCAACACATTGATGAAAACAATGTTACTTGGAGGGAATTTAAGAGGATTTTTCAAAAGAAATTCTTAACCAAGAGATACTATGACAAGAAAATGAAGGAGTTCTTTGAACTCAAGCTTGGAAGTATGACAATAGATGTGTATGAAAGAAGATTCTTAGAACTGTTGAAATATGTCACATTCATCAAGGATGAGAAAGTTAAAATTTAGAGGTACCTGAGTGGGATGCCTAAATTTATCAGTGACAATATATAATATGATGACCCCAAGACATTGGAGGAAACCATAAGGCACGCTAAATATATTTATGATCAACAAAAGGCAAGACCAAATTTCTAAAAGGCTTGGGAAGACAAGATGAAAATCAAGGTGGAACAGAGGAAGAATTGGACTAGGCCACCATTTTCAGAAATACTGCGCAAGGACAACCAACTTCCAAGGAGCATAGAATGACTGAGACAATGGGGAAAATACCAAGGCAACAACCTATTCAATGTTGGGGTTGTGGCGAAGATCATATGTTCAGAGATTTCCCTCAAAGAGTTGAAAAAGCAAGGACTGTGCACAATGAACATCAAGTTGCAATAGTTGAAGACATGGGCATAAATGTACCTAGGATTTACGAAACCCTGGATAACAAGCAAGTTGAGTTTTAGTCACACATGATTGAAGTGGAAGGTAATATTAATGACCAACCCATTGCTATTTTAATTGATTCAGGAGCTATTCATAGCTATCTAGATCCTAATATGGTGGAAATATTCCAATTGCCAAGAAGAAATCTTGGAAAATCTTGGTTGGTGCAGTTAGCTACAAGGGAAGAAAGGAAAATTAATGAGGTTGTTAATACATGTCCAATGGAAATGAATGGACTGCGCACAAAAAATGATTTGAATATCATACCTTTGGGATTGTATGATTGCCTCATTGGTATGGATTGGTTGGACCAACATCATGCTGTTGTAGACTGTTACAATACGACATTTACTTACTTGGACGAGGAAGGAAACTTAAGAACAATTCAAGGTATTCCAAGAGTTGTAACTATCAGAGAAGTTTCAGCCTTGCAATTGAAGAAAAGCTACAAGAAATGATATTAAATATTTTCACTGCACATGGAGGAGGAACCTAAGGATTAAGTGTCAAATGTTGAAGACTACATAATACTACAATAATTTGAATATGTCTTTAAAGAGATACCAGGGTTTCCACTTAAAATAGATATTGATTTCTCTATAAATCTAATGCCGAGAGAAACTCCTGTAATCAAGATTCGTTATGGGATGAGTACGCTAGAGTTGAAGGAATTATAGATGTAACTTGAAGAGATTTTGAAGAAGGGGTATATATGCCCAAGTGTGTCACCTTGGCATGCCCTAGTATTGTTCGTGAAGAAGAAGGATGGTATGCTAAGAATTTTCATCGACTTCAGGTAGTTGCACAAAGTAACTATAAAGAAAAAGTATCCTTTGCGAAGGATAGATGAGCTCTTTGATTAGCTAAGGGGTGCACAAATATTTTGAAAGATTGATATGAGATCTAAATATCATCAGGTGAGAATTAAAGAATAAGACATTAGCAAGACTTCCTTCAGAAGGAGGTACGAACCTTACGAGTTCACAATGGTGCCATTTGGGTTGTCAAATGAACTAGTTGTCTTCATGTGTTTGATGAATGGAGTTTTCAAAAATTGCTTAGCTAAGTTTGTCATTGTGTTTATGGATGGCATACTTATTTAATTAAAGTATAAATAAGAGCACGAGCAACACTTGATGATGGTGCTATAAGTATTGAGGGAGCATTCGCTGTATGCAAAGTTGAGCAAGTGCTCATTTTACCGATGAAAAAGTCATTATTTGGGTCATATCATTTCCAAGGAAGGAATAGTTGTGGATCTGGAAAAGATAAAGGCCATTGAAGAATGGTCAACACCAAGAAATGTCGTAGAGGTGAGGTCCTTTATGGTACTTGCAGGTTATTACAAAAGGTTCATTGAAGGCTTCTAAAAAATAGCGCACCCAATTACATCCTTGTAAAAGAAAGGTATGCAATTTGAGTGGACTTTTGATTGTGTAAGAAGTTTTCAGCACTTGAAGAGTTTATTGACTAGTGCACCAATACTAATGATTGTTGATCTAGATGAAGAATTCATTGTATGTATAAATGCTTGTAAAGAAGGACTTAGGGAAGTCCTTAGTCAGAATGGGCATGCGATATGTTATGAATCAAGAAAGCTAAAAGAGCATGAAAGACTCTATGCTACTCACGACTTAGAATTGGCAACCATAGTGCATGCCTTGAAGATGTGGCAAAACTATCTCATGGGTAAAATATTTGAGATGAGAACAAACCACAGTGGTTTGGAATATTTGTTTGGACATCCAATTTTAAATGCTAGACAAAGCAGGTGGTTAGAATTCCTTAGTGAGTATGACTTTGACATAAAACATATCAGAGGAGAAAATAACAAGGTGGTCGATGCACTCAGTAGGAGGGTGCACGAAATGCATGCTACAACCATTAGCATGTACAAATCAGATTCGAGTGACAAAATTTTAGAGGTTGCCAAATCAGATCAATGCTATGTGGACATAAAGATGAATTTACAACAAGGTATGTTGTAACAAAAATTGGAAGGTTATGAGCTAAAAGAGGATGGGATCCTAATGTATAGGCACAGAGTTTATGTGCCAAATGTTCAGGAGTTGAAAAATCTGTTATTTTAAGAGATGCATAAAGTTCCTTATGCAGGACATCTAGGCTACCGAAAGACAATAGCAACGATAAAAAAACAATACTATTGGCGAGGCATGAAAAATGAGGTTGTTGATTTTATTGCTAGATGCCTTGAATGCCAAAAGGTCAAGGATGAGCACTGACATCCAGTTGGTTTGCTACAACCTTTTCCCATTCCTGAGTGGAAGTGGGAAGTTGTTACCATGGATTTCATTACTGAGCTTCCTAAGACTACTAAGCAACATGATTCTATTATGGTAATGGTGTACAAGCTTACTAAAGCTACCCATTTTATTCCAGTGAAGTCAACGCACAAGGCAACCAACATTATTGAAATATACATGCGAGAAATTGCTAAAATGCATGGTGTACCTAAGATAATTGTGTCTGATAGAGATCCCAAGTTCACATCAAACTTTTGGAAAGGACTATTCAAAGGATTTGGGACAAATATGAACTTTAGCACAACATATCACCCTGAGACAAATGAACAAACAAAGAGGGCAAATTGGGTGATTGAAGACATGCTTAGGATGTATGTGATGGATAAACCATCAAAATGGGAAGACTACCTTCACTTGGTATATTTTTCTTACAACAATGGCTATCAAGCATCTTTAAAGATGAGCCCATTTGAGACATTTTATGGTAGAAAGTCCAACACACTAGTGAGCTGGGACAATCTAGCAGATAGATTCGTGGTTGGGCCCGATCTGCTCTGGGAAATGGAAGAGAAAATGGTGAAGATAAGGTAGAATTTAAAGGCTTCCCAAGACAGGAAAAAAATCTACGTAGATAAAGACAGAACCCACCGAGAGTTTAAAGTGGGTGACAAAGTATTCTTGAAAGTAAAATCCAGACGCAGTGCCCTGAAGTTGGGAAATTGTTCGAAGTTGGTAGCATGCTTGCATTGCCAGGATTGGTCCTCTCACATATATGCTTGCATTTCCTGCATCCTTGTGTATTCATAATGTTTTACATGTATCATTGCTTAAAAAGTACTTACCTGATGCTAATCATATTATTGATTGGAATGTGATTCGGGTGGAGCCAGAAGATGATTTTTGAATGTGATCGGTTTACATATTGGATCGGAAAATCAAACAGCTCCAAAATCGAGTCATGGAGCTAGTAAAGGTCAAATGGACCTGGTACAGTTCCGAGGATGCAACTTGGGAGTGTGAGGATGCTATGCGAGTTGAGTAATCACATCGTTTTGAAGACTTTTGAAATTTGTATGTACATGTGTATATACTGCACTAAGGATAATGCATAAATAAGGGGGAGGGGAATGTAATGTCCCTAATCCGAACCCCCATTTGTAATTTTGCATATAGGCGGGCGATTTGTTGGTACCAACTATAAATGTAAATGTACATATAGTCTGGTGAGTTGTTGGCACCAGATTTTGGTCTTGCGTGCACCTGAGTAGTGTGCGAGGATTATTATAAAAGAAAGGCTGCTCACATTCCATAATGTTGTGTGCATCTGGGTAAGTGCATGCGGTTTTCACATCAAAGGAATGGATATATATATGTATTTGAGGTCGGAGAGCTCGTGTGGTTATGGGGTATGTGAGACGAGATGAAAATAGGCTAGTGCACCTATCTTTGTAAAATGCAATCACACCCAAATTATTAATAATATCATATCGTTGCGCATTGACATGTTAGACGAAAAGAGACGGGGGCTAAACTCCACCGAAAAAGGGAAAAGTGGGGGCTAAGCCAAGGGGGATTAAGTCCAAGAGAATATTTTATTAATATTTCCAAAAAGTGTAATTTATGGATAATTATTTATCCTAAGTTCCTAAGGGATGGGATGGAGTCACCAAGTGGCTAAAGTTAATTATGAAGGTGACATGTGTTCAATTTAAGGCATGCAATACATATTGCTAGCCTTAGTGTATTTTGGCAGGATTCATTTATTTTCTTCATGTTTTTGGACCATTTGAAGGGAGAATCGTTCATTTTTCATTCCTGAATCGTTTAGACCGACACTCCTCCATGGAGGTCAAGAAGTGACTAGCATGGTATAACCCCGTGCTTAGGAAAAACTGATTGTGGTCGAAGAGGTGGGTTGTTAGGCTTGTGAGGGTTCTCTCCAGGTGAGAGATTTGTTGTCGAATAGGTGGGTTGTCAGGCCTATGAGAATTCTCTCTAGGTGAGGGATTTGCTGACAAAGAGGTGGGTTATCAGGCCCGTGGGCATTCTCTCCAGGTGAAAGTTTTGTTGGGAATTGTTCCCTAGTGCACTGGGCATTAGTTGCAGTGCTCTAAGACTTTCTATCCAACATGTTGTTGAAGCCTTAGAAGGGGAGTGGGGCAGTCAAAGGACTGTTGAGAAAAGAAGGGGAACACTTCTTGGTGTGGGACATGCATGTGGGAAACGAGAGACTGTAAACTAGTTGTAACAGTGGGCACCTTGGACTGAGCAATTCTCTTGTTTATCATACCTTAGCATGGCATTAAGAATCCTTTTTCCCTTGTGGATTTTAAGACCCAACTCAGGGGTGACCTGTTGCTGAAAGTTTATGAGCGACATAGTCTGTGGCTGGGATGAGCGTCTGAGTTCTGCGCACATTTGGTGACTTTTCAGAAAGATAACTATCCTTTATGTGTTTGTCTCATTTACTGTGTGCTTGATTATTTATGTTTGATATGGGTTTAATTCTTGTATGATGTTGCATATATGTAATTGTTGTTATTCTGTATAATGTTGCTTGCACATGTAAGTGTGGTGTTGATATTCAATATTTGTATTCGTACTTGCTAAGTCTGACAGTTGTTATTAGTTATTCATGTTAAGTTAACCTTATAACAATGGTCATGAGTCTCTGTGGTGGGATTAGAATGGTCGTGCGCATAGGGAAATACTCCATGTGCACAAGAGGCTAGATTCACTGTGCATGCACGGAAGCAACCCGCGTGCACAAGGAGAACAAAATTTGTGTGTGACACTAGAATAGTTGCACGCATAGTGGTGATCAGATGTTCAGAGTGATATACATGCACAATAATGTTTGTGCATTCAACATGCTTGTGCGCACAACTATAATGTGTTACTTCCGTTTTTATAAGTTGTTTCGAAAGAGGAAAGATTGTGTGGCCTGACCCAACTTAAGGTCATGCACGTTACTTCAAGTATTCCAGTACATACAAATGTTATAGAGTAGAATTTGCACACTAGATTTTGGGTAGCGTTGCTGATCTAGGAGGCTAGGTACATTACAGATTGGTATCAGAGAATTTTGTAAGTATTGGTAATGGGACTAAACTAGGTGGCTGGTGTTGTGGTTAAGTTACATCTGCAGACAGGTGCAACCCCCCTTTGGAATCAATACCCGTTATTCACCCAAAGATAGCCATTAACAAGTGGACACTACCCTCTCTCTAAATCTACTTCAACAACTAGATGAAAGGAATGAGGTGAATAACTTACCACTTGATCAAAGGTTGTCCTCGCTGCTCCAGTTTCTATCCTTGTTTATCAAGCTTCTAGCCACAAGAGAGAACCTACAAACAATACAAGAAGAACACCTTCCTCTACACTAGATTTTATCTGAAGATAGATCTAACTACGATGAATTTACATCAATAGACATACATGAATGAAATAAACAAGTATGAATGAAATAGGCCAAGTTTATTCATTAATGGAGAAACACGGTGAAATACTTACAAACAAATTGTTGATGTTGTTGCAACCTCCTCCAAGCTCTCTTATCCAGCCTTTTGTCTCTCACATAGTCACAAGTCTGATGATCTACAAAGATCTTTCTGTTGGCAGCCACACATGATTTTTGACACTTATCATGATCAAAGTTTCCACAAAGAGACTATACCTTTCTGTAGTTTCCATCACCTTCTATTTGTAAATGTTTATGTTTCTGAGTTTAGAGGTGATGATTGGGTTAAGTTTACCTTATTGAGTTTTTTTCGTTTGCATTTTCATTTGTTTTATTTTTAATTCATGATTGTAAGCATGAATTTAAACATATAACTTGGCTTGGTTTCATAATCTTTTACCTTAGAAATATCGTTTTAAAAGGGACCCATGCATGGTTTAAACTCAAGACTTATGAACTTACTGATTAATACACTATAGAAATATTTATGTATTATGGGTCCTGTGACTTCATTGGTTCTATAGTTTATTGCTGATTTAATTCATGAATTGTTTGAATGCACAAAAACGTTGGTTAACAACTGATATAATTTCATGAGTGAATTTGTCATATCAACATTCATATCAACCGATATAGGCATGTTGTACCTATTGTTTTCAATTCACCTTGCTGGCCTGAAATATTAATGAGATCATTCATTACATGAATTGGGGTTTTGTACTGTGGAGCGTTTGGCACTAATCGTAGGTAATGGCTCATAAGTTTTACGAGCCCTCTGGTTATCGTTTTCCCAAACTCATTTTTTTCTGAGTTATGATTGCCCCCAGACTTTGCAGTTTTCGTGCCTTTACAATTCACATAGACCTCTCTCTGCTTGTCTGTTGGAAACCCAAACTTATCCCTGGTAATATCCGTTGTATCCTTTTTACAGTAGCAATGGAACCTGTAGTTTGTATCGAGCCGAACGGTGGCCAAGATCTTCTGTCCCATGATGACACTGTAGAAGACTTGAACGCTCATGGGTGGGATGTGTTCCTCAAGAAGTTCGAAGGCTATAATCTCCAGGTTGCAAAAGCTTTTGCACAAACTTTTGATGGTTTTAGGGCCAAGGTCGGTGATGAACAATTGGAATTAACAGAGGATTTCATGAGAAGGGTGACAAGACTCCCTTTAAAAGGTGAGAGGTGGTTTAAGAACGCTAAAATAGAGGATGTCCCGTGGAGTTTATTCATGGTTTCCCACAAATCCACTTGTTGTACAAAAGGTACTCCCATTTCTTTGATAAAACCTAGATGACACAGTTTCCTTTTAATCCTGAAACAATTTGTCACTTGTGAAGGTCGGTATGGGATGGTTTTTCTATATCACATTCGGTTGCTTATGATTTTCATAGGGTTTGAGTTGAATATACCATTTTACCTGCAAATGATCCTTTACAAAATGTCTAAGTGCTATAAGCGACAGGGTATGAATTCATTGTCGAGTCTGTTTCATCACGAACTCGTTAAAATATTATTGGTTTCTCACCTGTCGCAAGTTGGTGATATATGGGAAGGTTTCTTGAGCCAAAATGTCTTCACCCAGGTTGGCGATATAGTCAGCCCCCATTTAATTGTAAACCCTAATTTGGATAGACCAGTGACTGAAAGCCAGGTTGTCAATTCACTTGATGGCTTAGAATTTATTGAACTAGTTTCTGTTGTTGATGAAACCCCTGTGGATAAGGAATTATCATGTAGATTTTCACCTAGAAGATCTTTGGAATAGGTAATTACCAAATTAAAAGAAAAGGATCATCCTGTGCCTATGAATGACTCTAATTTAAACAATAATGATAAACCTGTTGTGAAGAATTTTCATAAGGGAAAGAAACCACAGAACACGGATTTAAATTTCAGGAATAAGAATGTTGGTCGTTTGATTTCTAGAAAACTAAGAAATCGAAAGAGTAATCATCTGAGCTCGATCGATCCAATCGAGATCGATGATCAGTGTTCAGATCGGGAGATAGATGATTTCTTGGCTCGTGAAGACCCAAAAAATCAGTGCCCCAGGAAAGAGATTGTTACCCAGGTTGAAAAGTATGACTTCGTGTTTAATTTACCCCCTTGTCTCAAGGGAAAATAAGATTTTTTAGGTATTGGTCATGACTTGGAATAGACCACAGTGACACATGAAGCACCCGTTGTCGACTGTCTTCCACGTTAGTATGCCATTACCCCAATGCACTGTGATAGCTTCCTCGACTGGATAGAGCGTTATTATAGAGATATTTCACTCTTACAGGCTCAAGTGAAACGCTTGGCTACTCGAAATACCCTATTGGAACAAGAGAATTTTAACTTGAAGGCACACAAAGAGAGGAAAATAAAAAGATGCAAGAAGTCTGGGAATATCATAATAAAAAACACAACCAGTTTCAAAGCCATTATAAATTCCGAACTATCAGATCCTGCTTTTACTAATTTTTAATGGTAAAATGATTTTGTTTTGATTTTATTCCATTTTGTTATAAACAAATTTGAAATAGATAGATTTAATTTGATTTCATTTGCTATTAATAAGACTTTCTACATAATCTATGATTCTGTAGCCAGTCTCTTTTGAATAATAATTAGTATCATTATCTGAATATCAAATCGGTTTTGTTATCTACAAGAAATGGACGATTATGATGATGATTGCATGGAGCAAACACTTTGAATTATACGCTCAATTATTCAAATAGTTTCTGCCTCTTTCTGTTTATAAAACTTTGGTTTATTTTTGACAAACCAACTCATGCATGAGTGGTTTTTAGTTTCACTATTTTTGTAATATTATCTGATTTTTGTGGATTCAACTCTAACTTGTATGATAAGAGCATTTGAATCCTGAACTAGTTTAAATAATGTTCACTCTTAGTAGTAAAGGGGACATCTCTGATTTGGACACATTATGGACATACAAATTTCAAGGCTAAAATGGACAAGCTTTTCACTCCTTGGCTTTAGACCAGCGTGGTGCTTACCCATTGTGTTTTGCCTTTTATATTATAAATAGTTATTATGTTTATACAACTTTAGTCTTACGATCGTAGGATATTTCATATTATTCAACACTTTGATTCTGTTTGTAATTTGTTGTTCATATATTACAATCTGTGATCAATATTTCATTTAAATATCATTGATTTATGCTTGATGTTAAGTGATGTATTACATGAATGCTTTGTATTAAATTTCTTTTACTATAAGTGTTCCTCATTACAAGATCACCAGATCTATATGCTTATTACTCTGCTCTTATATTCCTGCTCCAAAAACACCTTTGAGTTTGTTCTGGGAGTGTTAGCACCAACCTGTTATAGGTTTTCCTCACAGGCAGGACAACTGGGAGTTTGAATTGCACAGAGACATAAACTCATTAGTTGTGTAATTGCAGTTTAGTTTAATCGTATTCTATTTCTTTTGTTAGTTTATTTGTCAATGAAATAAGAACAATTTAAATTGGCTTTGACTGTTATTTTGTTCTTATTTCAAATTATGTTTTATTAGTATTCTTTAGTTCTTTAGATTTTAAATATAAAACATAAAATATAAAATGTATGTGCTTTCTTTATCTACTTGATAAACAATTTAAAAAAACATCGATTTCGTAAGACATCCAACAAAACTTGCAAATTGTATATACATTGTTCAGAACCATATGTACATATCCATACTTCTATTTTTGACGTTGATAAATTATTAAATTCATATCTTTAGTATTGTAGCTTCATAGATTATTTTCACTTCTTTTATTTTTAGGACTTTAGTTGGCCAACAGAGCCATTAAACCCGTCAGGTCATTTCATTCCAAACGACTTGGGTTATTTAGACAACCTCAATCTGGATTTGACCTTCCAGTTGACGGTGTGTCACTTACGCTCGTCAACAAATGGCGCTAGAAGGAGGGTCTTAATTAAATTGATGGCACGTGGAGGTTGCAAGACTCCTCCCCCACACACTCGCACTCCTGTTGCATCATGTAGTCACTCAGACAATAACGTTACACTTGAAACAACAACTACCTCAAACTATAACCTCGACATTCTCGTTGAATCAGTGACACCGGTTCTTCAAGGGGCCGATGTCCAAGAAATTGTTCGTCAGTCACTCATAAGAATGCATAGTTCCTTAGCCCGTATCAGACAACCTGGTAGGCCACTTGATCAACCCCTTGATTTAATGGATATTCGAGAACAACTTCAAGGCACTCGTCTGCCCCAAAACCCTTTAGGTGGAAATACTACCAATCCTACTGAAACACTCATCCCTGGAGCAGGAGGACCCGATATTCCTCCATCTCCACCTGATTCTTCTCCATCCTCTTCAGGAGGAGAGTCTTTAGACGAAGGCAAATATTCATTAGAACCATATCATCCTTCGACACCACCAACTCCCATGGCAAGCCAAAATAATCTCGCCAGACCTTGGCTCGATCAAGATGTCGTGGCTGTACCTGGACCCCAACACCCATTACCTAAGCATCCAGAGAATTGACTACCTAAATTCGATCCAGATTCAAAGCAATCCACTGAGGATCACATCAAAAAATTTATGCTAGCCATTAGACTCTGGAGTGTTGAACATGAGGATGTAATATGCAGATTATTTCCTTATACTTTTGAGTGAAATGCCTCCACATGGTATTTTGCTCAGCAACCCCAAACCATCGTCTCTTGGGACAAGTTTGAAACTTGTTTCTTGGAAAAATTTGGAGATGATAAATCTCCTAAAGTCTTGGTTATGGAACTCTCCAGCTTAAAAATGAATCCTAAGGAAAAGGTGAAAGACTTTAACCAAAGATTTCTTACTTTAAAGAATAAAATCCCTGCAGATTCGATGCTCGTAGAAAGTTTAATTGTTGAATATTATGCTAAAGCCTTGCACAATAATATAGCCATATGGGTCAAAAGGTCTAAACTAAACACTTTGTTAGAAGCCTCTGAGGAGGCAAGTCAAATGTAGAAAGATATACTTAGCTTAAAAGATAATATTAATAGTGAAGCTGAAACAATCTCATCCTTTAAGAAGAAAATAGAGATTCTCATTAGGTCCCCTCAAACTAAAAATCAACAAGAAACTTTAGACTTAGAGAGCTTGTAGAAAGCTTTCCAAAAACTGTCAGATCAGGTCGTCGACTTGAAGAGATTAGCCGAGGAGACATCCACAAACAAAGGAAATTTTAAACCTCCTTTCAGAAAACCTTTTCCTCTTAACCAGGCAAACCTGACCACAGAAGGTTTAAATTTAGAAAGTTTACAGTATGCTTTGCAAACCATCTTAGAAGTACTTGATAATTCTACTTTTGTTCCTCCTAAAAATTCTAATGATACAATTGAGGAAGAGGTACCAGAAGAGGAGGATTCATCTCCCCCTGTCTTCGGTCACTTATCGGACAATATCTTCCAAGCGAATTTCGAAATTGTTCACCACTACAACACAAGAAGCAAAACGCAAAACAAACCCCCTTCTGAAGTAAGTAAAAATGTGTTTTCGAAACGGTAAAAGAAAACTGAAATTAAACAAAGCTTAGCAGCCCCAGTTTTAGAATACGATTTAATTGAAGCTATGAAAAAATTAAGGGCTAATATTTCTGTTTTTGAATTGCTGAAGTTTCCTCTTATTTTGCAGAAAATGCTTCAAAGCATCACCGAAAAAAATAAAAAGAACGATTCTAGCAGCAAAACATCAGCAGAAATTGATTCAAACACAGCTAAGAATGTCCCAACTAAAAAGACATCTTAACTTCCGGACAAGAGGGACTTAGTAGAAAAAACTGTAACAAATGTAGATAAAATTGTTTTAGGGACAACAACAAAAAATCAGTAGAATTCTGTTGTTAACACTCGGAAAAATGTCCCGCCTTTTTTGTTAACCTTTGGAATTTTTAATAGGAATGTACATAATTATATGGTCGATTCTGGTGCATCATATAATGTGATGCCTCTATCTGTATGCCAAAAAATTAATGCAGAAGTTAAACCTTCTGATCTCAAAATCGTTCAGCTAGATCGAACAAATGTTAAAGTAATTGGTGAGCTTAAGAATGTGTTGATTAGACTATCATCCAATCCTAAATTTCGTCAGATAATTGATATTATCATTGTTGATATCCTTGAAGTTTATGACCTGTTTTTAGGCAGGGTTTGGTTAGAACAACTGCACGGTTACTTTTCCACAGATTGGTCTCAGTTGTGGTTGCCTGAAAATGGACAACCCAACAAAATCAGGATAAACAAAGAACGTTATCTGAAGCATACTGTAATGAATCTGAATGATACAAATGAGCCTTTCGTTACATTTGCAAATTCATTTGAAACACAGGGAATGAATACCTTCTTTGGTAATTTCATGACCAGAATCTCTTCTATCACTGATCTGGGGCAGCAATCTGAAGTTATAACCTATACTCAGACACCAACTTTGCCGATTATGCCAATTACTTCCGACGATGCACAGATCTGGTCCTTATACTTTGACGGATCCAAATCCAAAGAAGGGGTAGGTGCTGACTTTGTACTCATCGATCCTGCAAGTAATGAGACTTTTATAGCTTGCCGGTTAGAGTTCGAATGTACTAATAACACGACCGAGTACAAAGCACTTCTACAAGGACTTAGGAAATATTTGGATACAGACGTATGGAATTTGATAGTATTTGGTGATTCGTAAATCATGGTTAAGTAGGTAAGAAACACTATACATTGCTTATCACCACATCTGAAAAGCTACCAAACTGAGGTATGGAGTTTGATGCAAACATTTTCATCATTTAATATAAATTCCATTCCTAGATTGAGTAATTCAGAAGCTGATTTATTGGCCAATGTTGCTTCTAAACTATTACCTGCTGAAGGTCTTTCCCCTAATGTGTTTTCAATTGAATTGTTGTTCAGGCCGTCGATCCCAGATAACATCACAAATTGGAGAGTATTCGATGATGACCAACAGATCATCGGTTTTCTGCATATGGAAGACACCTTCCAAGGTGCAGTCATTGATGAAGGCACTCATGACGAGAACCTCCGAAACTTCACGGTAATATCTGATCCATGATCTCCTGAATCAACATCCAAGCTGGTAAACTCTATCCCTAGATCTGTTGTAAGGTTAGAGAAATTCTATGAATTGCATGATAAATTTGGAGGGGCAGTAAATTGTAAAACTAGCAGTTCATCTTTGATTTATGGAATGATTAATTTAGGAACGAGGGATAATCTTCAAAATATTAATCTGGGAAAGGGATGTTTTGAGCAAGAAAGATCCGCTTTTATAAAGTTATTTAAAGAATTTAAATATTTTTTTTCTTGGACGTATGATGACTTGAAAACATTTGACCCTAACATCATACAACATGTTATCTCTATGAAACCCCAGACTCAGCCTTTTCAACAGAAATTGAGGAAGATGCATCCTAAATTGGAACCCACTATTAAAAAGAAACTAAACAAATTACTGTCTGCAAAGATAATTTTCCTGGTTAGGCACACACAATGGGTGTCTAATTTAGTCTCCGTAAGGAAGAAAAGTGGTGAAATTCGACTCTATGTCGATTTCCGGAATTTAAACTGAGCGGATGATAAAGACAACTACCTTGTTCCTCCAATGGAACAAATTATACAATGGGTGTCTGGGTCCGAAAGACTATCTCTGCTAGATGGTTTTTTGGGATACAACTAGGTCCTTATGTCTCCCTCAGACTAGCTTAAAACCACCTTTTGCACCCCATGGGGCAATTACGCCTACAGGAAAATGCACTTTGGACTGATAAACGCCGATGCCACTTTCCAGAGAGCAATGGATATTTCTTTGTGTGGCCTCAATAACCAGTCATTTGTGGTCTATCTTAATGATGTCACACTCTTCTCTAAAAACAAGAAATATCACCTATCTCACCTTAGGGCTGTCTTAGAACGATGCCGCAAGTTCGACATATCTCTCAACCCTAACAAATCGGTCTTTGCTGTAGAGCAAGGCAAACTGCTTGGATTTATAATTTCTAAGGATGGAATGATTATTGACCGTGAAAGAACCCTAGCTATTGCTAAACTTCCCCCTCCTTCTTCCAAAAAATCCATGCGGTCCTTTTTGGGCAAAATTAATTTCGTCAGAAGGTTTGTCCCAAGCTTCTCAGAAATGGTTAAACCGTTACATAATTTAATTAAAAATGATGTTTTGTATCATTGGGGATCACAAAAAAGTCAGGATTTTGATTCAATTAGAAAATCAATAATAGAGGCCCCTTCCTTGATGAGTCCCGATTTTTCTCAGGATTTCACTCTTTACACCTTTGCTTCTGACCGATCTTATGCTGCTGTGCTTACACAAAAAAATGCAGAAAGCAATAAGATACCCATTGCCTTCATGAGCTTAGCTTTTAAAGGAGAAGAGCTTAATTACCTAGCAATAGATCAACAGTCATATGCTGTTTTCAAAGCAGTGAAACACTTCTGGTCTTACCTGTTGAAATCCAGAACCAAAGTTATTGTTCCTTACCCAACTGTAAGAAACCTGTTAGTACAAAAAGAGCTGGGTGAGAAAAGGGCAAATTGGATGATGTCATTACAGGAATATGACCTTGAAATAATCCCTGCACAAATTGTTAGAGGTCAAGGCCTATGTAAACTAGTGGCTAATTCAGTTGAAGAACAAGAAAGTCAAATAAACACCTCAACTGTGGATCAACATAACAAAAAACTGATCAGTTGTGCACAAGCTACTGACAATTCTTGGTATGAGAACATTAAATTTTATTTAACACATCGATTTGCTCCCCACAATCTTCATCCTAAAAACAGAAGAGCACTTAGGCTTAAATTTTCATCTTTCCAGTTAGTAAATGATGTATTATTTCGAAATTACTTTGATGGTGTTTTCCTACGTTGTTTAGAAAAATAAGAGTCAGAAAAAGTACTGTCTGAACTTCATGCAGGTGAAGCCAGGGGTCACTTAGTGGAGATACCACTGCTTACAAAGTGTTAAGAGATGGGTACTATTGGCCTACCTTGTTTAAATATGCCCATACACTATCCCGCAAATGCATAATCTGCCAAAAGGCTGCAGGACGAGTGAAAAAGGGAGCTTTCCCTTTGCAACCTGTTACTGTAGATGCACCTTTTCAACAATGGGGCCTAGACATCATAGGACCGATTAATCCTTCTTCTTCTTAGCAACACAAATATATCCTTACAACAATAGACTATTTTACAAGATGGTTTGAAGTTGTACCTTTAAAGGTGGTAAACACAAATCAGGTAGTATCTTTTCTGAATTCTCATATCATCACTTGATTTGGTATTCCCGAATGTCTGGTTTTTTATAACACCTCTTAATTTTCATCCCTTGACATGAACGTTTTTTCTCTGGAAAAAGGGATTAAACTGAAGGATTTTGCAAGCTACTACCCTCAAGGAAATGGCTTAGTAGAATCAACAAACAAAAATTTAATCAAGATTATTAAAAGGACAGTTTCAAAAAATCACAAGAATTGGCACAATGCACTGTATAATGCACTTTGGGCTGATAGGGTAACCCCAAAAGCCTTTGTTGGTAATTCCCCTTTCTTCCTCGTCCACGGAAGAGAAGAAATTCTCCCTCCACATGTTTTACTCCCTTCTCTGCAATTGTCGCAGAAAGTTCAAGAAGAGGAGTGCCCTCCTCTTGAAAATCAAATAAATGCCTTATTAAAACTGGAGGAGGTGAGAACACAAGCAAAGCAGAAACTGAATCAACATCAACAAATTGTAAAATTATGGTTTGATTCAAATTCTTCTTCAGATAGGAGTTTCGATGTCGGAGATCTGGTTTTCAAGTGGGACAAAGCTCACGAGGGCAAGTGGGAACATACCGAGTTCCAAAATCTATGGCTGGGACCGTTTGTAATTTCTGAAAAATTGGGTCCCAGCTCTTTCCGTATGCATAATTTAGAGGGACAACTAGACACTTTCCCAGTGAATGGTCAGGCCCTCAAGAGGTATTTCACTTGATGATTTCTATTCCACTCTTTTGTAAATATTTTTTAATTTTCTTTTCTGTTTTTGATTTTGGTTCTTTTCATTTTGCTCGATTTTGATTTGTTTTCTGAATAATTATGTCTGAGTCACCATCTCATTTGTGGAAGGGAATCAAAATTTTTGTTCGTTAGGAGCAGTTGATAACTTCCCAAGCACCTGAGCAGTAAGTGCTAAAACTCAGATTAATAGAAGTTAGTTTCTGTTCAAATCAGTGTTTCTGGTTTCTCATTGAAATTACAAGTAGACGTGATTGTCATTAATAAGCTTCTAACGCTGTCCATGTTTTGAGAAAAACAACTCAACTGTACCTTCCCATCCTTGAGATGGTTTCCTAACTGAAATCTAAGTGTCCAAATCATGATGAAGGTCATCAAAACAGAAGAATAATTGGTAAAAGATCAATTTTTTTTCATTCCAAACAACAAGATTTTCAGTATCACCCCTCCCTCTTGAATATTATTAAGTTCTGCAAATTATAAACAAATTATAGAGGGTTGAAAGCACGGTAATGTGTGGGAAGTGTATGTAAACCCACCGGGACGTTGAACAGGTCTGCCGGCGGCGGGTAAATGCATGCATGATACCAAGGCAACTTTGCCGGGTTACTGAACATGCCTACTGGCAGTGAAGCAATGCCGGGTTTAAGAAGATCCTCAAGTCTGTTTTCAATTTGATCAAAATGCAAAGATGTCTCATATCATAATGGACGACTCTTGGACATGATAGAGGTACTAGAGTGGGACAAATGACATCCTTGCGGAGGCTATGGATGCCTGCTGGCAGCAGTGGCCCTGTCAACAATATCGAAGTCAATTGCATAAACAATCGCTACACTCGTAATCTAAGTTAGATACCAGATGACATTATTTTAGACAGAAATACATCTGATGCTAAACTACGTTATTTTCTGAGTCATGATCAATATGCTTGACCTGTTGTTAACTATTTCTAAAAAATTCACTTCATCTGATCCACCCTAACATGAATTTTCTGGTGATGCAGAGATAACTGCTTCGCCCAGTACGTCGCCATTGTTGGCAGCCACACATGATTTTTGATACTTACCACGATCAAAGTTTCCACAAAGATACTATACCTTTTTGTAG
Organism: Picea engelmannii; assembly: GCA_009831015.1. NCBI lineage: Eukaryota > Viridiplantae > Streptophyta > Pinopsida > Pinales > Pinaceae > Picea > Picea engelmannii. Next base: position 155,180 of record ML808991.1, read on the forward strand.
CTTCCATCACCTTCTATTTGTAAATGTTTATGTTTCTGAGTTTCGAGGTGATGATTGGGTTAAGTTTACCTTATTGAGTTTTTTTCGTTTGTTTTATTTTTAATTCATGACTGTAAGCATGAATTTAAGCATACAACTTGGCTTGGTTTCATAATCTTTTACCTTAGAAATATCATTTTAAAAGGCACTCATGCATGGTTTAAACTTAAGACTTATGAACTTATTGATTAATACACTATCAAAATCTTTATGTATTATGGGTCCCGTGAGTTCATTGGTTCTATAGTTTATTGTTGATTTAATTCATGAATTGTTTGAATGCACAAAAATGTTGGTTAACAACTGATATAATATCATGAGTGAATTTGTCATATCAACATTCATATCAACCGGTACAGGCATGTTGTACCGATTGTTTTCAATTCACCTTGCTGGCCTAAAATATTAATGAGATCATTCATTACACGAATTGGGGTTTTGTACTGTGGAGGGTTTGGCACTCATCGTAGGTAATGGCTCATAAGTTTTACAAGCCCTCTGGTTATCGTTTTCCCCAACTGATTTTTTTCGAGTAATGATTGCCCCCAGACTTTGCAGTTTTCGTGCCTTTACAATTCACACAGACCTCTCTTTGCTTGTCTAATGGAAACCCAAACTTATCCTTGGTAATATCCTTTGTATCTTGTTTACAGTAGCAATGGCACCTGTAGTTCGTATTGAACCGAACGATGGCCAAGCTCTTATGTCCCATGATGACGCTATAGAGGACCTGAAGGCTCATGGGTGGGATGTGTTCCTCAAGAAGTTCGAAGGCTATAATCTCTAGGTTGCAAAAGCTTTTGCATAAACTTTTGACGGTTTTAGGGCCAAGGTCGGTGATGTACAGTTGGAATTAACAGAGGATTTCATGAGAAGGGTGGAAAGACTCCCTTTAAAAGGCAAGAAGTGGTTTAAGAACGCTAAAATAGAGGATGTCTCGTGGAGTTTATTCATGGTTTCCTGCAAATCCACTTGCTGTACAAAAGGTATTCCCATTACTTTGCTAAAACCTAGATGGCACAATCTTCTTTTAATTATGAAACAGTTTGTCACTTGTGAAGGTTGGTATGTGCTGGTTTTTCTATATCACATTCGATTGCTTATGATTTTCATAGGGTTTGAGTTGAATATAACGTTTTACTTGCAAATGAGCCTTTACAAAATGTCTAAGCGCCATAAGCGACAGGGTATGAATTCATTGTCGAGTCTGTTTCATCACAGACTCGTTAAAATATTATTGGTTGCTCACCTGTCGCAAGTTGGTGATAGCTGGGAAGGTTTCTTGAGCCGAAATGGCTTCACCCAGGTCAACGACATAGTCATCCCCCATTTAATTGTAAACCCTAATTTGGACAGATCAGTGATTGAAAGCTAGGTCGTTAATTCACTTGATGGCTCATAATTTATTGAACCAGTTAATGTTGTTGATGAAACCCCTGTGGATAAGGAATTATCATGTAGATTTTCACCTAGAAGATCTTTGGAACAGGTAATTACCGAATTAAAATAAAAGGATCATCCTGTGCCTATGAATGACTCTAATTTAAACGATAATGATAAACTTGTTGTGAAGAATTTCTGTAAGGGAAAGAAACCACAGAAAACATATTTAAATTTAAGGAATAAGAATGCTGGTCGTTTGATTTCTAGAAAACTAAGAAATCGAAAGAGTAATCATCTGAGCTCGATCGATCTGATCAAGATCGATGATCGATGTTCCTATCGGGAGATAGACGATTTCTTGGCTCGTGAAGACCCATAAAATCAGTGCCCCAGGAAAGAGGTTGTTACCCAGGTTGAAAAGTACGACTTCGTGTCTAATTTACCCCCTTGTCTCAAGGGAAAAGAAGGTTTTTCAGGTATTGGTCACGACCTGGAACATACCACAGTGACACATGAAGCACCCGTTATCGACTGTCTTCCACGTCAGTTTGCCATTACCCCAGTGCAATGTGATAGCTGCCTCGACTGGATAGAGCATTATTATAGATATATTCCGCTCTTACAGGTTCAAGTGAAACGCTTGGCTACTCAGAATACCCTATTGGAACACGAGAATTTTGACTTGAAGGCACACACAGAGAGGGAAAGAAAAATATCCAAGAAGTCCGGGAATATCATTATTAGAAAAACACAACTAGTTTCAAAGCCATTATAAATTCCGAACTATCAGATCCTGCTTTTACTAATTTCTAATGGTAAAACGATTTTGTTATAAAAAAAATCGAAATAGAGAGATTTAATTTGCTATTAATAAGACTTGCTACAAAATCTATGATTTTGTGGCCAATCTCTTTTGAATAATAATTAGTATCATTATCTGAATATCAAATCAGTTTTGTTATCAACATGAAATGGATGATTATGATGTTGATTGCATGGAGAAAACACCTTGAATTATACACTCAATTATTCAAATAGTTTCTGCCTCTTTCTGTTTATAAAACTTTGGTTTATTTTTTACAAACCAACTCATGCATGAGTGGTTTTTAGTTTCACTATTTTTGTAATATTATTTGATTTTTGTGGATTCAACTCTATCTTGTATGATAAGAGCATTTGAATCCTGAACTAGTTTAAATACTTTTCACTCTTAGTAGTAAAGGGGACATCTCTGATTTGGACACATTATGGATATATAACTTTCAAGACTGAAATGGACAAGCTGTTCACTCCTTGGCTTTAGACCAACGTGGCGCTTACCCATTGTGTTTTTCCTTTTATATTATGGAATGTTATTATGTTTATACAACTTTAGTCTTATGATCATAGGATATTTCATATTATTCAACACTTTAATTCTGTCTGTAATTTGATGTTCATATATTACAATCTATGATCAGTATTTCATTTAAATTTCATTGATTTATGCTTGATGTTAAGTGATGTATTACATGAATGCTTTGTATTGAATTTCTTTTACTATAAGTGTTCCTCATTACAAGATCACCAGATCTGTATGCTTATTACTCTTCTCTTATATTACTGCTCCAAAAACACCTTTGAGTTTGTTCTGGGAGTGTTAGCACCAACTTGTTACAGGTTTTCCTCACATGCAGGACAACTGGGAGTTTGAATTACGCAGAGACATAAACTCATTAGTTGATTAATTATAGGTTAGTTTACTCGTATTCTATTTCTTTTGTTAGTTTATTTATCAATGAAATAAGAATAATTTAAATTGGCTTTGACTGTTATTTTGTTCTTATTTCAAATTATGTTTTATAGTATTCTTTAGTTCTTTAGATTTTAAATATAAAACAAAAAATATAAAATGCATGTGCTTTCTTTATCTACTTCATAAACAATTTCAAAAAACATCGATTTCGTAAGACATCCAACAAAAATTGCAAATTGTATATACATTGTTCAAAACCATATGTACATATCCATACTTCTATTTTTGACGTTCATAAATTATTAAATTAATATCTTTAGTATTGTAGCTTCATAGATTATTTTCATTTCTTTTATTTTTAGGAATTTAGTTGGCCAATGGAGCCATTAAACTTGTCAGGTCATTTCATTCCAAATGGCTTGGGTTATTTAGACAACCCCGGTCTGGATTTGACCTTCCAGTTGACGGTGTGTCACTTACGCCCGTCAACACTTTCCCCCTTCACCTTGGAATGGACTCATTATATAACAGTTTAGGGGTCTAACCATCATGAGATATTTTGGGAAATAGCTGAGGATTTTTCTCCATAGGTTGGGATTTGGTTCCTTGATATTTCCTAGGATAGAGCCAGGTAGAGTAGCTCGAATCCTTGACCCAAACCAAATTGATTCTCCTCATATTTCTTCCCTTAGAAAAAGGTGGGATGGTTACAACCTCCTTTGACCACATCAACACTCCCTAAATATTGGAGACAAAGCGTTGTCAATGGTCCCCAAAGGTTATACATGGAGCGTTGGAAGGTTATCAACGCCCCCTAGACATGGGCATGGGAGTGTTGACCCTTATAAATGGTCAAACCCAAGGCACAAAGTGATGCTTCAACCTTCTTTTAATGTATTTTTCTGTTCCATATTGACTAAGGGTCATGACAACTATTTTTTATGGTATTAGAGTGCATGCAACACTTGGTAAGGCACATACAACACTTTGATAAAGTGCATGATACAATTAGTAAGGTGCATATGGCATTTTTGAGAAATTTGCAATACTTAGCAACACTTGTGACAAACATATGCAACACTTGCGACACTTAGGTGCATAAGAGATGCGACACTTAAGTGTGACATTTTTATGTGTAACAGATGCCCCCTAAAGTGTGAGGTCAGAAGAGAAGCTGATGGCCGAAACACTTTATAAAAATATTACGACAAGGGCACTGGAATAGGAAAGCTTGGTGGAAGCTCCAGACAAACACCATACAATTATACATACATCATTCGTAAGATAGGCATAACCATGCTTGGTATAAAGTGACTCAAAGAATGGTCGCCAACCAATACACTGCAGATCCATGAAAGCATTGAATAAGGATATGGCCACCAAACATACAATGTGGATCCACACCTCCATGATGCAATTAGGCCGTAGCCACGAAGAATACACAATGGAGCTATGATATAATAGAACATCGCCACAGACCAATACAAAGTGGATCTATGTAACAATATATACATTAGTGAGATTGCTGGTATGATGACTATACCAAAATTTCTCAAGTATTCAAACAATCTCCATCGCAACCTAGGCAAAGCATATAACAAAGTGTTGGAGCCGGAAGTCACTCCTGGATTGCTAGCAGGAGAAGAGCCCGACGCCCATCAATTTAATGTCACGATTTGTTTGAAAGGGGTGATCAAATGGAAGCAAACTCGGAACGATCGTCTCAACTCAGAAACTAGGCCAGGCATGCATGAACGAGTGAGGTCTTGATAAACTTCAAACAATGAGTTGCAAATAAAGGGTGAGTAGGGGGAAGACTTCATAAGAAGGGTGCAAGGGTCTATCATAAACATCAGGTTCATCACAGACTGGAGAAGAAAGCATTCAAACACAAGATCCTTTCACATTCAAATATAGAAACCAGAGAACACAATAATGTCACAACAAATCCTTTATCATAACAAAACTGCAACAATCCACGCGAATCATTCGATAATGGAATCTCTGGCATAAGATGAAACACAGATGGAGAAAGAGAACTGTTTGTTATAAACCAAGAAATCTCAAGCACTGATACATAACCCAGAAAGCTAGAATGTTTACTGAAACTTTACAGTCGGGAGCTTAGCTCTACCATTGATAGATACAAAAATGGCGAAAACGCCTACATATACTCAGAACAATCAACAGCAGCGAAATCAAGACGATGCATTGAAAGCTTTGCGTCTGCATGGCTTCTGACAGTCAATCTCTGAAGGGTCATGCAACTTAAGTCAGACACAATTTAATTCTTTGTCAGTTTCCAACGACGAATCGATGTGCCTTTAATTCATGACCGTGCTTTCCCATTATGGCGGAGACGATGTCTAACCACCACCAGCCGCTTCAATAACTGCTTTCTTGGGATAGAGGACGATCTGGCCAACTCAGAGCTTTGGGATATGGAAGGCTTCTCACGCTGCCACCTGGAATAACTGAATGACTTGACGAGTAGGCATGGAGGCTAGCGCAGAGAATGGGGCTCATGATAGGAGTGATGGCGTCGGATTATGAGGGTATGGAAGAACTGGCGAGGTGTGAGAAGGGTGACGAAGGAGGGTTCATGGCGAGGGACCTCAGGAGGAAGGAGGGAAGACGAGGTATAACGAACTCGCCTTTTGGTGAGGGACCGACGTGGAAAGGAGCGGGACACATGCCAAGCGGCAAGTGGATGATGAGAGAGAGGGAGGACCATGTGGACCAAAGAGGGGAGACGGATGGATGACACGTGGCAGCAGGAGAAAGGTGGGAAGGAAGATGAAATGACGGGAAGAGGGCCCACGCAGGTTAACGACAGGGTAGCTGAGAGGGATGAGGCCGTCCATGAGCCGTTGATCCGGGCTCCTTGATCGTGGCCGTCGGAGAGCTGTGCCCACAATTCC